>JAUCMT010000511.1:326-12253 GCA_032357475.1 Enteromius thamalakanensis
TACAGCAAAGATGCCCTGGAGTCACTCTTCTCAGCAGGCCTGTTTTTCAAAGACACGGCCAGCCACATGGACAAAGCAGACGCCTTCGGTCGTAACACAGGGTTGATCAAGAGGTCGCTCTACACCACTGGAAGTAAAGTCATGGAGCTGCTGGCTCCTATCCACAGCGATATTTTCTTTCAAGAAAAATTAATGCTGAACGGCGTTGACATAAAAATACTTATGATCAGAAGTAAAGACGAATTCTGCCTGATGAACGGAAAGGACGAACCCTTTAAATTAAATATTTTGTCTGCATCGCTTTTCGTCAAGAAAGTCAGCGTGTCGCCATCTGTGAGGCTGGCTCACGCTCAGACTATGCTCTCGACCACTGCCAAGTATCTTATAGATAGGGTATGCCTAAAAAATTTCTCCATACCTGCCGGATCGAGAGTGTCGAATCAGGAAAATTTGTTTCTGGGGACGCTGCCGAAATCTATCGTCCTCGCTATGGTGGATAACGACGCGTTCACAGGGGTGTATAAGAAAACCCTTTCGCGTTCAAACACTACGATCCAGACTTTGCATCAGGGTGGGCAGTGTGAGAGTTTTATCAGCTGGCTACGGCTACAGGGAGACACATTAAAAACCAGGCTCTCTCTATCAACAGGGACGATTTTATGAAAGGCTATTTACTTTACGCTTTTAACCTGACGCCTGACGAGGACTGCGGTCAGCACATTTCGCTTATCAAGTCCGGGCAATATCAGACTCGAAGCTCGCTTCAAACAACCGCTGGCGCACACTATTAACCTGATTGTTTACGCAGTGTTATACAGTATCATCGAAGTGTCTAACCGCAGACAGGTCCTGGTCGATTACTTTTAAGCTGGAAAAATGGATACTTTGCAGCTCACTGCCATCATGACCAAAATCTCATGCAACACTCATTTTCTCAGCGTTCTCCCGAGTGATTACCTGCCTGAGAGACCTCTAAAGACCTTACCGGTGATGGCCATCATTAACACGCACCCCTCATCCATGCCCGGAGAGCACTGGCTAGCCGCTTATTTAACGCGAGTGGGCACGGCGTGTTTTTTTTCTACAGTTTTGGCAAGACTACGACTACGTGACGAACATGTACCACTACGACTGTGTTAAAAATGATAAAATGGTGTCGTTGTGAAAAGATTAAGATCTAGAGTTTGTGATGAAAAAATGTACTCCTGTAGTCATTGCGTGCAAACGTGCAACATCTCTGTGATGCGTGATTATAAAAAAAGACACTTAAATGACAACATTGCGTTTGTCGCTTTTATTTTAAAAAACATGAAATTACAACATTAAAATTCCAACCATTGTCTACGATCGAAAGCAGGCGGTCTGAACGATGGCCCGTCCGTCTTCAGAGACATGGAACGAGCAAAGGCTGGAGGATCGGAATTCTCGTGGAGGAATGTTAGGCAGACGAGTCAAAGTAAGACGTTGGGTTTGTAGGGTGTGTCTTTCGGTCGTGCGATCTGAAGAATGTGATCAAACCGAGATGTGGGAACATGGAAGCTGGGATATTTTATAGTAAAAGAGGGCAAATGTGATTGGGCGTACTTGAGTATCCAAGTAACGCGAGAGCGTTTCGAGAACAGCCGGCTTGCTCAGCCAGCACAGCATTTCAGGAGCGACTGCGCCAGGCTGTGATGATGTCACAGCTTCTCATGATTGGCCACATTCACCACATGACGATGATCACGAATGTTTCGTGCTTCAATCCATATAATTTCATAACAAATCAGTTTGCATGCCATTTCGTACATTATTGTACTTTTTTCATACAGACCACGTATAGTATTTAGCAGCATATTTAAGTAACATTGTTTTATGGAATAACTAAAATGTCACACATTTAATGTAACGTGCTCAACATTGATTGATACTGAAATCTGTAGTTGCTGCTTCACTTGCATGTGCTGCTTTGTGCTAGTGTGCATTGTCAACTGAAAAAATACAACATTCAGATCACTTTTATACACTGTTATAAATTATAATAAAGACAAATACATTGTGCTTGTGCATCTATGATTTTTCTTCCAACAAAAAAGGTATTTCTATAGCTTATTCCAGTTTATCTGCAATAAAGTAGGCAAAAGCCACGTGATCTGCCATGTTTGAGGACGCAACGAGATCCCCAACGTGTCCGACTTGACAGCTCCGTTTTCAGCTCCTCCCCGACTGCTTTCGGCTAATCTCGCTGATCGGTCTGCGCAGCGCAGCATGAGCTCGAACGCACCTAGTGTTACAGTCAGAGATTCAAGTCAAATTAGGTTACATCAAAACTTAACCAAAATTTAGTGATAAAGTTCAAATAACGATTATGTTGACATTATAATCATCACCTGATGACTTCTACACTTAGTTTGTTCAGTTCTTAGAACTGTTACAGCAGCCAAATAATGTAATGTTAAAGAGTCAAGGGTCAAAGTAAACACTGACCACTGTAATGGATAAATTGTGATTCTCTTTTTTGTTGATTCTTTTTGTTAGGTGTCATTAATAATAGTCAATCATCACTTAGTTAATCATACAATTATCTAACGAACTGCAGTGCTGCTTCTGTCTTATTTTTTAGCATTCTGTAGTATGCATAGCGAGCAGTGTTCAAGTCATGTTTCATCTGGGCTGACTCAAGTGGGGCCCACATTTTTCGCACCATTGACACTTGGTAGGGAGCAGGTGTAGATTTATTTTGTAAGAAATAACATTTTGAAAACATAAACTTCTGAAAATGTACGTCAGAACAGCTTTATGAACAATTTACATTAAAAAAGTATTCTGCTTGTGTTTCATGAAAGTGCAAGGCCATTGATAATATGCTGCAATTTGGTTTAATTAACTGTGTTGTATAGATATTTATTAAATACTAAGTTATATTGACATTTTCAGTTAAATTTAAGAAGTATTTAATAATTTAATAAAAATATTGCATTGGGTTTCAGGGTAGGCTAAAATAGGAGCATTGTTTTGCTGTGTTTTTGTTCTAATCTATAGCCTACACTAGCCTAACTTTGTACACTGCACTTATTCATATAAACTATGAATATTTTAACATGAGACTACTTTTAATAAGACTTTGACTTTTTTTTTGTAGATTTTATGTCAGAATGAAATATCAATATCAGAAATATCAATAGGGTTGCAGCGAGGCAAAATAATAACACCCATTCAAGAAAAAAACAAGGACAAATAATAAGTGATTAAGATTTAAAATTATAATTTAACAATAAACCATGAGGAAACATGTTCAAGTATGTAAATGTGCAATGTAACTCATTAATTATCTATAATAATCCAATAAAGCTCTGATAATGTATGGAATATTATATTAACAGACTGTGTAAATTTTAATAAAACAATAGGTCTACCTTTAGAAGCATGGATGCCACTTTAAAGGTATATGCTTCACCCAAAAATTTAATTTTCTCATAATTTACTCAGGTTGTTCTAAACCTGCATACAGTTATTTCTTCTGTTGAACACAAAAGAAGATACTTTGAAGAATGTGTGTAACCAACTGCTGGTCCTGTGTGACTTCCATTTAGAGAGAAAGCTACATCCTCCGAAGGTCGCATTTTTAGGCTACATAAATAAAGCATGGTTTATTTCAGTTTGAGCCACTATATCAGAGGTTTGAGCATTCGCGAGCCATAAGCATTTAACATCAATTTACGTTTAACTAAGAATAATGGTCAAATTTATCCTTAATATTCTAAAACATGATTTTATTTATGACGTATGCAGCCTACAAACGCTATCTCAAAAGGATGCAGCCTTCCGTTTGATAAATGACCAATGAGGCGCTGTACCTTTAAGAGCAGTTACAGCTCCTGTTTGTTCCTCCACCCTCTGTTCTGTTCGGTGACGCTTTACAACATCGCTTAAACCAAATAATAAGAAACGAATGAACGCATGAACGCATGAATCAATTACAGGTAAAACGCAACACAATATTTTATTTAAGAACGTGTATGCGATTTTAATGTTTATATTTGTACTTAATATGAAGCAGACAGTGGGGCAGTTTCTCACCTGTCTTCGTGACGGTGATGATATACATTGGGGTTTTAACGTTAGAAGAGGATGAGAACAGCAGCTGTCACTGCACGGTTTAATCAGAATAAAACACCGCCAGCTGGCTGTTATATATACACGCGGATTTCGGTTATTTAAAATATAACTGTAGTCTCAAATACATGCCAAGTTAAATTATTCATGATGCGTTTCACGTAGAAAGGAGTTGCATCAACATTTAGCTTGTATTTCATAACAGTTTTTACGTATTAACGTGAGTTATAGATTGACAGAACATTGGAGATATTAAGAGAAATTATGATAAATGACGCCATTCAGGACTCCAGCAGTGGGTCTGGAGAAGCAGCGGATGTGATGTGTACGAGAAACACCATCTGCCATCTGCAGCATCATCTGTGCGGTGTAGACTGTCAGCTGATTCAGTGGAACCACCATAACTGCAATTTACAATAAACACATAACTGTTTATTCTTACTCTTTAAAAGGTTTTAAATGAGAGGTGTTATCAAGCATTAAACACTATTAAATGTGTGTGCATATCCAAAAGCTATATATGCCTGGTCTATATAATAAATAGTTGAAAAGGTTTTATTAAGCATTAAATGCTATTAAATGTGTGTGCATATCCAAAAGATATACATGCCAGGTCTATATTATTAATAGTTGAAAGTTTATTTTTAGGAAATATTTCTGTACAACATTGTTGTGGTTTTTGGCTATTTGCTTGAGATATTAACATTGTCACCAACTTAATACATAGGGCCTAATATATACAGTACATCTTAACAAATATTAAATATCAGTTATGGTTTAAAGCATTTGTCGAAAAACTTTGTTTGCTAAGGTGTACTGTTGCCTGCTTGTTGAGCCCAGGGTAGACAAGTCCCACCCACCCATTAAAATCATTTACCATTTATTGCAAGAATGGTCCTGTGTATAAATAATAGTCTTACAGTATTTCATAAGAAAAATGCATATAGATTAATTAACAGGTCTCAGTGTTGTATTATACGGCATTTTGCTTTGTTCCATCGCTCTAAATTTGGACATAAGCCTTGTTTCAAATTTAGGAGGTGTTGTATATGATTTCTTCATATTCTAGTTTTTCCTTTCCATTTTATGCAAACTAATTAATTTAATCAAACGTGATTTTATAAAAAAAATCATTATGGAGATATTTTTGTCTCTACACTAATATTGTAATAATAATATTAAAACTAATTTTGCTTTTGGTGTGTAACAGATTTAATTTTACTTTCTTTTTATTTCCGTTTCAGTTTTGTAGGGCCTGTTTGACTCCTAAAACTATGGACCAGATGTGACCTTGTAATCATCTCTTTCATCTACCCTCCATTCTCTGTGAAGATGGCATCATGTGTTTCCGGCTGCTCTCCAGTGGTGAGGTTCTGTCAGAAGCTGAACAGGCTAAAGACGCTGGAGGACGATGTAATGGCAACGTCACTGAAACGTTGTCTGTCCACAGTGGACCTTGCGCTGCTTGGGGTTGGAGGAATGGTGGGGTCAGGCCTGTATGTTCTCACAGGAACTGTTGCTAAAGACACTGCGGGACCAGCTGTAGTAGTGTCTTTCCTCATAGCAGGAGTAGCGTCTCTCATGGCAGCACTGTGCTATGCTGAGTTTGGTGCTCGTGTACCAAAGACAGGATCTGCCTACATGTTCACTTACGTCTCCGTTGGGGAGATCTGGGCTTTCCTGATTGGTTGGAATGTAATTTTGGAGTATATGATTGGCGGTGCAGCAGTAGCTCGTGCGTGGAGTGGATATCTGGACTCTATTTTCAATCATCGCATCCAGAACTTCACAGAGAGTCATGTGATGCGTTGGGATGTGCCCTTCATAGCTCATTACCCAGACCTCTTAGCAGCTGCCATTCTCCTAGTAGCTTCCTTTTTCATTTCATTTGGTGTTCGTGTCTCATCTTGGCTCAACCACATCTTCTCAGCTGTCAGTATGGCTGTCATTGTCTTTATCTTGGTGTTTGGCTTTGTACTGGCCGATCCAGTCAACTGGAGTGCTCAGGAGGGAGGCTTTGCCCCCTTTGGACTTTCAGGTATCCTGGCAGGAACTGCAACATGCTTCTATGCTTTTGTTGGCTTTGATGTGATAGCGGCTTCCAGCGAGGAGGCCAGCAATCCTCAGAGTGCTGTTCCTGCAGCGACTGCCATTTCTCTGGGCCTAGCAGCCACAGCATATGTCCTGGTGTCCACAGTTCTTACGCTGATGGTTCCATGGCATACGCTCGACCCAAACTCAGCTCTGTCAGATGCATTCTTCAGACGAGGATATAGCTGGGCCGGGTTTATCGTGGCTGTGGGATCCATCTGTGGTGAGTATAAGTTAATGGTTGACATTATAGGTTTATAAATGGCCAAGTGTTGACATTTGCACAGCAGGGTGGTTATTAGTTGATTTAAAACTAATATATATAAACTACATGACAAAAAATAATGTACCAATATTCACTTATTTTTTGCCATATTTATTAACGGTAATGGAGGATGATATGAGCAAATTATTTAGTCACAGTACTTGTTGAGAAAATGCCTTTTTTTTATGTGCTTTTAAGAGTTTATTTGATTAATATGCATTCACTGTGGTTGCCTCTGTCACCTTCAAAAAATATAAATATTTAATATATAAAATATCACCTCCAATTGTTTTTTTTTTTTAAATGTACATGTTTTTTCCATGACAGTTTGATTCACATTTTGGTGTTTCTGTCCAGTATTTTTTATGCAACAAAAATGCATTATTGTTTCAAAATTAATTATTTTTGGCTAATTATTTAGATTAAATTTTTGGTTAATTACATAAAAATATACACAAATTTGTTTGAATTTTAATGTATAATTTATAATTTTATTGTAAAATTTTAGAAAATATTTCTATTTTAAAATAAATGTTGTTCTTTTAATCTTTTATTGATCAAAGAATCTTGCAAAAAATGAACAATGAAAATAATCAGCATATTAAAATAATTTCTGATGGAACATGTCCAACTTTTGACTGATGTTGAGAAGTAATGATGTTGAAAATTTAGTAGGTAGAATATAAATGAAGATGTTTTATTATTGTTAGATTTTAAAAATGGCTATGGATGGATTATGGTCTGTTGACCAATTATAACTGTCTTATCTCTTTCATCTAGCCATGAACACTGTGTTGCTCAGCAACCTCTTCTCTCTCCCACGGATCGTGTATGCTATGGCTGAGGATGGCCTTTTCTTCTCTGTCTTTTCCCGTGTCAACCCTGTAACCAAAGTCCCCGTTATCGCCATTCTTGTTTTTGGCAGTCTTATGGCAGTCCTTGCCCTCATCTTTGATTTGGAAGCACTGGTTCAGTTTCTCTCTATTGGCACTCTGCTTGCTTACACTTTTGTAGCGGCCAGTATCATAGTGCTCCGCTTCCAGCCGGATAAAAGCAGCGGGAGCTCAGGAGGAGGAATCAAGACAGATGCTTCATCCACACCTTCAATAAACCAGCCAGGACAGCAAGTGGACCCATCTGCGGTGGCGAATGAGACCCAAACCTTTGCACAGGATGGTGGAGAGATGAAGGAGTATGAGTCCTTCTCAGATAAACTTCAGCTGGTGGAGCGACAGAAAGCGGTGAAGGAGAGACGGGCTCCTGGCACGCTGAAGGCTTGCTGGGAGCCGTATCTGGGCAGGATACTGGGGGACTGTGAGCCAGGCGAGGTGGTGGCGTTCTCTGTGCTCGCTCTGATGGTCAGTGGCGTCTCTCTTTGTGCTGTGCTGGTGTTTGGGAATAACCAGCTGAATCTGCCTGTGTGGAGCTTCACCCTGCTGCTGGTCATCTTCAGTCTGGTCTTCCTGCTCAGTCTGGCTCTCATCTGGGTCCATGAACAGCAGCCCAATAACAAGACTTTTCAGGTGAATTAATATACCACAGTAATGAGATTTTCAGACATCTGGTTAGACAAATCCATGGCTATACTACTGTGTAAAAGGGAGTGAGCATTAATTTATTTATTTCCTTAAACATAGTTAAGTTTTAAACTCTGTGTACCATTAAATACTAACATTGCCTATTATTGAATATGTCCTTTTCGAGTAAGAGTTGAAATTAGCTAAATGGGTTAAAAAAATATTTTGTGAAATGTTCGTCTGAACAGTTCTTGAATCAACCGTTTACTGACTTGTTGCTGTCTTTCTTGCATTGATCTGGGTTAACAACTCACAGACTCATTGAATATAGCTCTAGTGAGTGTATGATAAGAATAGTTGAATAAGATTATATTTATGTTCTATGATTTTTATGATCTAACCAGTTCATTGAAATTCCGGGGGGGAAAACAACAACAAAGATTCACAGTAATGATTCAGACTTCTGATCACTGATATTATGTTTCATCATTTAGGTTCCTCTGGTGCCATTTATTCCTGGCTTCAGCATCCTTCTGAATGTATTTCTCATGTTGAAGTTAAGTCCACTCACCTGGATCCGTTTCACCGTATGGGTCGCAGCAGGTACCAGTTAATTACTCTTCACTTATATTATTCAACAATATTGTGAATTACATCAATGCCCAACTACATCAATTGTGAATAAAATCAATTCAGTAAATACCACTCTACAATATCACAGGAAAGGAGATTCATATAGTTTACTATCTGAATAAACTGATCAACACATTACAGAACAACATAAAAGACTAGGACATCCTAAGACATTTAGACTATAAAATGTACACACCGTCTTGTTTTAAATAGGCAAACAAGTTAAAAATATGCCTATACATTTTTGTTTTAAAACTCTTCTGCTAGTTTTTTTTTTGTCAAAGTTGAGTCAAAGCTAAATGTTGCCTGCTTCTGAATGTTCAAGCTCTTAAGGAGAGTCCAGTTTTTGTCTGTAGTGACTGAGCATTAATGGGCTAGGATGGGAAAAGAAGATCAGTCCAAACATGATTATCTCCAGCTCCTGTCAGCACTGCTACAAACCATTTAAACAGTTAAACCAGCCTGCTCACATAATTAAATCTGTCCCGCTGCTCTGTCACAGGTCTTCTGGTGTATTTCGGGTATGGTATCTGGCACAGTAAGGAGGGTTTGCGGGAGCAGCAGGGGCAGGACGTGGCAGCACGTTACGTGGTCCTTCCCAGCGGCAGCCTGGTGGAGACAGTCCAGAACGTCCAGCCTGAAGGACACACTCTCAACACACACACACCCACCCACGACAATCCAGCTGCCAACAGATGATCTGACCACGCTGAGGTGTGTTTACAGTACACCTGCATGCCTGCCTGTTCTACTTGCTTTTCTTTCTCTTTAGTTCACTGACAGCATGTCAGAATAAACTGTTAATCAAAAAGATGATTTGAAGGAATATTTCAGGTACAGTAACATTTGTGGCATAATGTTGGTTACCACAAAAAAATATATATATATTTGGACTTAAAAAAAAAATAGGCTGTGGAGGTAAATGGGGTGATTTTGGAGGACTTGAAGCAGAAAAAAGTATTCTTCTGTTAAAACTAATATTTGATCATTTTTACAGTCATTTAAGTGTTTACAATGCTGCAGTCATTACAACAACAATTGTATAAGAATTTGTTTGTCTTGTTGCTATAATTAAGAAACTATAGTAAAGTAACCAATATTTCTGCCATTTTTTTTATAGAAAAGAAATGAAGGGAAAATATTTTTTGTGGTAATCATTGCTATGCCACAAATGCTGTTAATTAGTCTTAACTTGTACTGACCCCAGCATACTTTTTTGTATTGAAGCAACTGGTGTTAAATTCCTTGTTTAACCATCCTAATCAACTACAAGCCATTTATTTTCTTCCTTACGTAATTTATCCACAGTGTTTAGCTACTTTTAGCAACTATGCTGACTTGAATGTAAATTATATATGAGAGTCAGCAAAGTGCACCATAATTCTGTAGCCCAGCCGGATTCAATATCTCCATTGTCTTTTATGGTGTTTACATAGAGCCTAGTGGGTCTGCATTGCTTCTCTGTGAAAACTGAAACCTTTAACAGAAGCTGCTGTTTATGATTCAAACAATGATGTCAGCTGTCGCTTGAGCAAATTCTAAAGGAAATCTCATTTGTGTAGTCTAAAGACTGAAACACTTAGCAACAGTTGTGCAGATTAATGTACTAGAATATCTGTTAGAGATTGTGGCTGGGATTTGGAGTGAAGTTACTGGATATTTTGATCATTTCTGCTGACCTGTGGGAAATACTGACAATCACTAGTTGTTAGACACTAAATATGGGGTCTTAGCAAAGGCTGTTAAGAGATCATGTGGTTCTACTCAAATCTGTCTCCCTTTCCTCATAATCTCTCCCCCCCCCACACACACACACTTTAATGACCATCATTTTAATTTAACAGAAGGCAGGAACCATCAGTGGATCATATTAATATACCTAAACATTACTATATTTACACACCCATTAATTTGAAGTTTGTGTCACAAACACAACACCTAAACACACTAACCTCACTGGCTCGGTTTCTACCATCTTTCTACATGTTTTGTTTTCTTTCACTTCTCTGCACATCTTAAATATTTATTTTTATAATACAGTATAACTGTATATTTATTTATTTTCAGTACAAACTCTAACCAAAATCATGTTTTAATAATGTTAACTATTCATGATACAAAAGTGAATCTATTTTTTCTCTTTTGTATGATAAGTGTAGTATGCCTGTTAGTAACCATATTTCATTTGTGTCCACTGACACGCCTCGCTAGCCTTACCTTTGCAAACACACTAGTGTTCACTTATCCTTAATCCCACACTCAGATCTACACATCTCATGTGACATTCACCCATACTGAATGGCCCTTGATATCACACATACTCAGTGAGACGTGGCAGAGCTGGAACATTTACTTACTATCAATCTAGCTGTTCCTTTTTAGCAACTGAGCCATTGACATTTCTTGTTTAGTTTTTTGTACAGAGGCCAGTTGCATAAAAGGTCAGACTAGTAAGACTAGTCTTAAAAGTTAGTCAGCTAATTTTTTCTTTAAGACTGGTCACAGTTTTTTAAAAGTCAGTTAAATAAAAATGCATATTAGTCGAAGGTAAATACAAAAAATAAAATAGATTACTCTTGGTTAACTGCAAGTTGGTCAGACTAGCTCTTAAGATATTGTCTTAGCATGAAGGCTAAGTGTGTGCAACTGGCTGCAGATCTATTAATTTACTTTAAAATGCAATTATAGTGACTTGAATATACCACGTGTTTAATTCTAAAATGAAAGGTTAAATCCTGCTAGCCTGAAGAAGGTTAATTGACCAAAACGTTGCATAAATGAAAAAAAAAATTGTGTCCTGAAAGATGTGGAAAAAGCCTTATTAAAAGAATGAAATTCTTGGGAAATTATTAGTTGCTTTTTAAAAATACTGTACAACTATTTAAAACAAGTTCATTTCTACAAACATTATATATTATATAAACTATATTTTAACACTCTTAATTGTCATTGGCCCAGTTTGATGTGGATTAAAAATGAAGCTAAGCAATTAACTAATTTTATGTTTATAAAATAGTCAAAATTATACTTGCATATACACTAACATAGTGTTTAGAACTTCTGGCACCCTGATCGCCATCCTGACTGAGTGCTTCAGTTTGTGTTGCTCTCAGTGGACTGTCCCTGTTAGTAGTATGATTAAATTTGCATTGAAAATGAACATAATTTATTCTTCTCTTTAACACCAATAGAATATTGACAAAAGCACAGAACAAATCCCCTTTTTTTAGTACAAGGAGAACAGAAGAGTAGGGCTGCACGATATCTATCGAACGATATCTTGTGCGCATCTCATCAGTAAAGCCGGTTCTTTGATTAGCGCCGTA
>JAUCMT010000512.1:0-12252 GCA_032357475.1 Enteromius thamalakanensis
CTGACATCTATCAGCGCTGTTGCTCCTTTAAGGCAGGGATTCCCAAACTAGATGCCAGACACCCCATGAGAGTCGAGCTAAGAAACAATAGGGGCGGGAAATAATAATAATAATATTATGTGTGTGTTTATTCATTTATTTCCCTTTCTTTATATTAAATAAAAAATTAAAATAAAAACTTCCAGAAATATAATAAAATTAACATGCCCATTTATAAAAAGTAAAAAAAATAAAAAAATAAAAATAAAAAGATAAAAATAAAAAAAAATATATAAATATAAATTTAAATTTATAAAAATAAAAAGATACAAAATTTTAATTTATTAAAATTTTAAAATAAAATAAATAACATAAAAAAAAAAAAAAAAGGTTTTAAACTTGTAGACTTTGTCATCTGATATCAGAGAACTGCTAGCATGTAATTGTGTTGTCAATTTAATTAAATATTTCGATTCATGGGAATTTCAAGTAAATATTTTAATGACAGATGCGTACGGCTAATAATAAAAAAATATATATATTATATTTATTTATTTATTTATTATATAAAGGTAATAATAATAATAATAAAAAAATAATTATATATATATATATATATTATATTTATATAATAATAAAAATTATAATAATATTATTATCATTGTTATTGTTATTATTGTTATATAATTATATATAGATATTTATTATTATTTTTTTATTTTTATATAATAAATAAATAAATATAAGTATAATATAAATGTAATTATTATATTATATTATATTATATTATATTATATATTATATTATATTATATTATATTAATACACGTTTTTAAACGCAAATCTACAAGATGTTTCTATGACCTGAGATCAAGCTTTTAATTCCTATTAACAGCAAGTGGCTACACATTTATCCAGATAAACTGTAATTAAAAATATTACTGTGAGTCATTCATGTGTCACTGGACGTTCATCACAGAGCGCCTCGGTCAAACACAGCGATGAGCCTCTTCAGGGCGATTAAACGCCGCTGAACACATTAAATCACAGAGCCGCCGCGAGAACACTTGGAAACAGAGACACTTTGTTTCCTGGGCCTCTTAAAGCTAATCCATAAATAAAGCAGACAGCTTCCTTTGTTAGACGCTGGATTCCAACGTAAGAAGAAAGCGCCTCGTTGTGCTGCGGACGGGGTCTCAACATTCCTCAGAAACACCTGTGATTCCTCTACCAGAGCCTGACTTGACTTTGGCTCTTAATTTGGCTTCGAAAGCATTATAAATCCCCATTAAAATGAAGATTGCTCATTTCCTGCTCGGCTTGTTACCTCATGGGTGATGATGTCATGACCCACAGATGAGAACGAGCGCAGTCCAACATGCTGTACATGCAAACGCTGATTATGCCCTTCTGGAAAGGATTATAAACGGCTCTCATACAACGCAGCGATCGGCCAACTTGGGTGACGATGTTGGACGAGTTAATGCATCAAGATACTGTAATGTTCAGCATGATTCACTGACCCAAGCTGAAGAACCACATCATATTCATGTGTGTTTCATCTCCAACATATTTCAACATATCTTCACTGACTGAACAGGCTCAGTCATGATAGACGTATAAATAAAATACTTCATAAATAAATTATATAATAACAATAATTATATTATAATGATAAATAAAACCAATTGAAAAAACTAAATAAGTTAATATGCTAATGCATAAAAAAAAAGCTTGCATAAGATTATTATATATATAATATATACAAACATTATATATAATAAATCACATACAACTTTTATTTTGATTATATACATTTATATAAAGGTGAAAAGGTGAAGATGAAAGGATTTGATCCATTTCGAATGTTGACTACTGTATATATACATACTCATACACACAGAACTATAAATATATATTATATAGAAATAATTTATAAAAAAAAATATTAAGTTAAATTAAGAAATTCTACAACTAAGAAAATTTAAATACAAATAAATAAAAATAAATAAAAAATAAAATAAATAAATATAGGCAGGGATTTCTAAACTAGATGCCAGAAAGAAACCCCATGAGAGTCGAGTTGAGAAACAATAGAGGGGGGGGAATAATAATAATAATAATAATAATAATAATAATAGTGTGTGTGTGTGTGTGTGTGTGTATTTATTCATTTCTTTCACTTTCTTTCTTTATATTAAATTATAAATTAAAATAAAAACTTCCAGAAATATAATAAAATTAACATGCCCATTTATAAAAAGATGTAAAAGAATAAAATAAAGATACAAAATATTAATTTATTAAAATTTTAAAATAAATAACATTTAAAAAAAACAATAACAAAAAAAGGTATGTTATAAATATACACTATATAGAAATAATTTATTAAAAAATATTAAGTTAAATTAAGAAATTCTACAACTAAGAAAATTAAAATATAAAACATACAAATAAATAAATAAACAATAAATAAACAATAAATAAAAAATTAAAAAATTTAATAAAATAATATACGCTTACACATATACATACACTCACACACACATAATATAAATACTATTTATAATATAAAAAAAATACACACACAGCACAACCAAAACAAAAACACTAATTTAGAAATAGGTACACAAATAATGAGCAAAATATATATATATATATAAAAAAAGCAAACAAACATCATTTTGCCTAAAAGGAAAATAAATGCTAATTTTAGAGCCTTGTGTGTTATAAATATTTAGTGTTATTTCAGCTATAAGCACATTTCTCTTTCAAACACTACCATTTAATGTAAGTTGGTGCATAATTTTCAAATGTCAATTAAATGATTTTTATATTCCTAAAAATAAACTTCCAAGCCTTTTCTTCTTTTTATTAAACACACTAAATAAATAGATGTTGGATGAGGCAAGATTGGTTGACAATCAATCTTGACTGATATCAACATGTCCAGGCATTATTACTGCATGACATCATGCGTGTTTCATCATGCACTTTATAACATATCATTTTGCACTGATGGAAAAGACTAGAGAAAGTAGTAAAACTTGCTAAATCACGCTCACTCTCTTCAAATAGCAGGTTTTAAGCCCATCAGGCCTCTAATCTAAAAGTGCTGATGTACAAGAATGATATGAAACAGGATCTTACACGGCTGTCCTGCTGCATTTCCATGGACTCACTTTCACCTCAGATCACGGCTTCAGATCAAAAACACCGTTTACATAAATGAGCAACAAAACTATATTACAAATTTATATTTACAGAAGAATGCTTGCACATACACATGCAAAACCTGCCAGCACCAGCTTCACAAAAACACGAGGTCATTTTTTAAATTTATTTAGTAATATAAAAGTAATTGCATAAATTTTTTATGTGATGTAATATTTATATTTAGTTGATTTTCACATGCTTGCAAATTTGAATCCTATTTAATTTGTATTTTTTATTATTATTGTGTGTTTTGTTTTTTTACAAGGTTTGCTTCCACATGCTCATAACTGAGCATCAAAACAACTTTTAGGTTTTTAGAAAACAATATTAAAAACATCAGGATAACTTTATTTGTCTTTTCCCCCCCTTTATTTTAAATTTATTTTCTTTATTTTGTAATTAATTTAATGATATCAATAAATGACAAAAAAATCGATGCACAAAGAAAAAATAAATAAAATATTTGTTTCGTTTATATTTTAACTTTCCTTTAGTAATGAAGCAAATAAACACATAAATGAATAAATCGTTTAAAAAATAAACTTTTTATTTTGTTCATTTAACTATCAATAAATGGCTAAAGAAAAAAGAATAAAGAAAAATAAATAGTATTAGTATTTTTTTATATATATTTTACTTTATTTAGTAAAATAAAAAAAAGATCAAAACGTCATTAATTTATATGAAAACTAAATACCTCGTGCGTGCAAAACTTGCAAACACAATTCATCCCATTTGCTGAGATGTTCATCAATAACACCTAACAGTAGCCGTAACTCTTGACTTACAGTAAACACCACAAACAAGTCTGTTTTTAACCTGTATAACAGCAGCTTTCCCCATTGAGAAAACTTTAATTAGTGCATCTGTGTTTGTGGCAGTCTATAATACACTGATCATTAATTCTGGATTTGGCAGCAGCCTACATTATGGTGCGGGTCTCTCAAACACGACATCATCGGCAGACACCCATGACGGGACGCTCTACCTACAGGAGCACATTCCTTTCCCATGAGATCATCACCGCCCCCTCCCGCAGCAGCCAATCAGAGAGCAGCCTCTGACCCGAGACCCTCCATTAACAGTCCCATCAGGTCAGCTCAAACACTCAGCCAAACCAACTACTATTGTGTCACAGCTTCATAACGGCCCACTTCAATCATTAACAGCTTCTGCTCCAGCAAACACAGAGGCCTGAGCAAAATAAACTTCAATGCATTAAAAGGAAAACCCAATCTACTAGTTAAGCTCTCGAGAGACATCATAACACTCTTTCTTCATCTTGTGTGCGGTTTCAGAGTCACTAATGCATCTGCAGCAGTCAAGTTTGCTTTCTTTAGATGTTAAAGCATCAGAATCGCATCAAACAACACAAAAAGTGTTTGCAATGCATTCAACTTTCATAATAGCAATGGTATAATCAGCAGGACGTATACTGAAGGACGGGACTTGAGATTACACATCAGATTTAACTGAGCTATAAAAAAGGACTTATGTTTTTGGTTATATTCATATATTTTCCTTTTCACAAAGCCCTGGTTAGTAAAACATGAGAGAATCATATTTCATATAAAAATGCATGAGATAAAAACAGCAAATGGGAAAAAAAAAACTAATAATAATAATAAAATTGTATTTTTAAAATATATAAATAAATATGACACTGTATAAAATACAACTTTTACTATTTAAAATATTATTGTTCCTTAAAAGAAACTTCATTTAGGACTGAATAAACCGACTAAAAGTATTAGAAAATATTAGAGTATTAGAGAACATATTAAAGTAGTAATGATTTAAATTATATAAAATGTAGTATTTATGTATTATGATAATTACTTTTTTCATTTCGTATTGAGAATTTATTAAAGAAAATGTGCTTAACTGTCATGTCATCCAAAAAAATTTTAAAAATAAAAATCAATAAAAACAATGTTTTTAGCTATTATTTATTCTTATGTTGTATGTATGTATATCAAATGTATATTTCATTTATTTAGTTATGGCTTTAGTGATTAATTTAATTTAATTACAATTTTTATTTAATTTAAATGTTTTTATTTAATTTAAAAAAATATTTAATTTAAATATTTTAGTTAATTTAATTAATTTTTAATTTAATTTAATGAGCAGAACACAATTTTATTTTAAAATCTGAGGCAGTAGAAAAAAAAGAAAAAAAACACAGATGGGCTTAACACCACACACACACAAAAGTATTTCTCCGATTACACACTATTATCAGGCTCTGGTCTGCGTCAGAGCGAGGAAACAGCTCAGCTGTAGAAAACCAGCGCTCAATAACAGCCTGCAATAACCCGCAATTAAAAGCCATTACTCTAATGCATTATCTCAAATTACTGCAGATTTGTAGCATGCGAGTTCTGAGATGAGATTAGCAAGCTACAAATAGAAAAAACTATTTAAAGGGTCTTAATTAAAAACAGGAGTTTTTGGAGTACAAGTGTGTGAAATGTACCATGTACACAAACTATGAGTTCAGAAACGCTCAGCCAAAGACTGATTAACATATCTCCACCCACATTCACATATTAACATCCATACAGTATTCAGAAACCCAACCCGCCCTGATCACATAACAGAACATACTTGTACAAATTCTGTATATGCATTCAAATACTTGGGCCTAAATCCAATATTCAAGTATTTTTTAAATGCATAAAATCTTTTAAATGCATCATTTTCTAATTATTCACCATGGAAACATGTTCATACTTTAAATCAATTTAACAGTTTTTGCAATTTACATTTACAGCATGCTAAATTACAGAATTACAGCATTTACAGAATTTGAAAATGATTATTTAAAAAGATACAACTGAATAATAGTAATTTATTATTATTATTATTATTATTATTATTATTATTACCATTATATACATACACTATATTTAGTTAATTTTAAATTCACTTATTTTTATATTCTGTTCATATTTTTTTTCATTGTTTTTTATTTTTTTTTTTAAATTTCACTATTCAGATTGAACTACATTATTATTTTACTTCTAGTTAGTTATTATAGTGCAGATTTCAATTATATTTCTTATTTTTAGTTTAAGTTTTCCCTTTTTATTTTTATATTTTAATTTAGTTGCATGTCAATTAACAAAAAGTTTAATACTTCACATTTCAGTTCATGATTATAATATAGAATCATAATATATATATAATTTTGTCTATGACCTAATCTGCAACAGATGGCTTTGATCAGCTGTTCTCAGATGTAATACGAGTAAGAAAAATGCAACAAAAAAAGGGTTTCAGCACTGAAGTTTCTGTTTCTGCCTTGTGCCAGCAGCTTCTTCCTCATTCATCTCTGAGCTCTTCAGATGAATCGATGAGCTCACGCTCATACAGGAACACAGATGATGTGCTCACTGTAAAATATGCTTCACTCCACACATTGTTTGAGTCTCACTCCGCGTCTGAAGGCTTATCCCAGGATTTGCTTCAGGATGTGGTGCGGATGTTGCTTTAAAATTAACCTCTTCTGCTGGAAAACATGTGCTTTCATGTTTCTGTACTCTTTCAGTATTTGTAGATGTATTTTAGATGCCAAAACAAACAAACTTTTGGCACATGCAACTGATCATTTAAATAAAATTATTGATATTGCACATTTTGATTTCACTATAACAAAGTTTTTTTTATTTTTTTTATCATTTTTAACATTTTATTTTAAATATATATTAAATTTTTTTTGTTACTATTATTTATTTTATTTGTTTTACTATTACTATCGTTAACATTGTTATTAATATTGAACAATATACAATATAGTAATGCACGAGCGCCATATTTTTTACTCTAAGGCTTTTTATGAATATTATATACTTCCTTTTAGCAATAAATACAGATTTATTTTTTTTATTTATTTAATGCATAAATGTGTCCTATGATTTTGTTTGACTGGTTTTGGCATTTCACATGCATTAAAAACAGATACTGAAGCTGTGGCATATTAGTTAGAAATGTGTTGGATAAAATCAACCAAACTACATCATAGGGTCAATTTCAGGTGATTTGACCGATTGAACAGCTGAAACTGAACTATATGAAGCACCAGCTAGCAGCTAGCATGTTTACAAAGCAACAATACATAAATTACTATTGCACACAATAAGTGCTGTTTTGATGAGGGTGGAGTATAATTAGAGGCATTTCACAAAGACTAAAGGCGGCTTGAGAAGCTCATTATTAAATCATTAAAGCGGTGGAATAGAGGAGAATGTGATCTCTCCACATCTTTTAAGTTATTGTTTTGGGTTCGCCAATAGAGTCGTGTTCAATCCTGTCTAGACTCGAGAAGAGCTGGGTGGGATCTCGGTCGGGTTCATCAAACATCATACTGAAATAAAGAAGCTATTAGGAGTTTCTACTCACTCACAACAGCCAATCACTGTGCGAGAAGAGGGTCATGTGACCTAATGTCTGATTCGTTCCACATTTGCATGAAGTGAGACACGGTTGCTGTCATTAATATTTCCGATGGAAATTTCGCACTTCTGATCACTTGGCCAATGCAAATTGCATCATTACTTGATCCAAAAGAGGCTCTCCTGAAATGATTCCTCATATTCTCCTGTCAAACACTTCAATTACTTCTGAACAATCGCATGACAAAGAACCCAATAAAACCCCAAGCATTCAGTATCTGCAGATCCTTGGCTCACTTTTGCAAACAGGAGCACAAGAGAGCCTGCGAGCTAGCGGCGTCCGTCTCGAGTTTCTCGCTTCCAGCCGGACACAGGAGCTCCTGTATGAAAGCCAGTGTAATCTCAGAAAGTGTCTTTTGTAGAAGCCGGGGGCGAGGAATAAAAGACAAGAGGAGGCAGAAACCAGCTCTCTGTGACTCTGAGAAAGGCCATCCTGAACGGCCCAATGACATTTCTCAGGGTTTAAAAGGGTCTTTTTCACCTGAGGACCAGAAGAGTTACTCAAAACCCGGACGTGAGCAAGTCAGTCAGGCCCAAAGGTCTCCAAAGCACTGCTGAAGAACAGACAAATACTGTTTACTTGCAATGAAATAGGGTCTTAAGAAATCAGCTTTAATTTCACCTAATTCAGGTTTGCTGTTTGTATGTGCGTTTTTTGTTTGTTTTCACTAACTTTCATTTTACAATTTTTTTTTTAAATAAATAAAAAAATATATATATATTTTTATTTTTTTTATTTTTTTTTTATTTAAATAATGAATTAATAATTTATTAAAAATTTAACATATATATTTATTTATTTATTTAATTATTTGTTTATTTATTTTTATAAAATTCCATAGCAGTTATAGCTAAGTTAATGGTTTTAATAATTTTTTATAAAATCAATCAAATTAATGTTAATAAAAATTCATATTGATTGATTAATTAAATAAACATTTATTTTGTATTATTTTTTAAATAAACATTTTTTGACCCCCAGAAATTCTGAGACGTGCATTTTAAAATTGCCATAAACACATACATACATACATACATATATATATTTATATATATAGTATGGATATATACATAGTTTTGGAGTATAATTATGTTACATCTATATCTACTGTAAAATACTGTATCTGTCAAAAAAAGTTTTTAAATTAAACCAAACTTTTATTATGACATGCTACCATGAAGATTTGTACAGGTTCCATGTGTATAAGATCAGAATCAGATCATAGTTTCTCTCAACTACAATGGAAAAACGCTCATGAAGTCATGTAGAGACTGAAAACACTGCGAGTGTCAGACGTGCTTCAGTATGTGTGTGTAATAACAGAAACCCAGCCATTCATTCACAGAAAATATCTACACAGATTCTTATTTAAATGATATTTTTGCAGCATTAATTGATTTTCTTTGTTATACAGAATCTAATTTTCACGACTGGATTCTGAATCATGAAAATCATAGAGGCCTAAAAATATCATGCAAAAAATGTAAACGAGTGAAAAAAAAGTTCAAATTAGCTAATGTTTTGTAAAACCCAAATGTCTGAACTTGCCTCAGTGTACAGAAAGGCTTTGAAGCTTTCTTACACATCTGAAGTCATCCAGGCTCGGCCGAGCCAAAGTAAATAATACAGTAGGCTGGAAATCTGTGTAACCGTTCGCAAATCTTTTGACTTATTGCTCGGTGACAAACAGCAGTGAAAACACACATAGCAACAGAAAAACGGCCGGCCTTTTGGGCCCTTTCCAAACAAGCAGATTGCTTTTCTATAGGACCCTTTGTTTTGCCATTTTATTTGTGCTTGTAAAAATCCCCAGCACTCCCTGATCTGACAGACAAGTCTGAACTGTAAATCAAACACAAGCTCTGGTACCTTCCACCGGGCAATACGACCTATACAAGCTCAGAAACACTGGCTTCCACCCAAGGGTGGAGACTACAAACACTCAACTCGACTTGGTGATATTCTTCTTAGGATGCAATTCATATTAACAAACCTTGTAAGATACAATTAAAAGCTTTTTGGTCCTTAAACCAGGGTTCTTCAAACTTGGGGCCGCGGGAGTGTGCCTAGAAGCCACATTTTTATATAAATAAATAAATAAATAAATAAAAAGAAAAGTCTAAATCAAATTTATAAAATATACAAAATATAAATTACAATTAAATAAATACATAATCAAATCAAACAAAAAAAAGGAGGGAAAAAGTAAATAATAAATAAATAAATAAAAAAAGACACAATTACATTAAAACTGGACAAAAAATGTATTTATTTATTTTTTATTTTTTTAAATAATAAATAAAAAATGAACAAAACATTAAAAACAAAAAAATAAACATTTTAATTAGAAATGTGATTTAAAAAATTGATTAAGAATCAGTGTAAAATATACAAACAAAACAATAAATTAAACAATATTAAAAACAAAATTAAAAAAGGTAAATTAAAAAAAAATTGTAAAATAAATACAAATCTGATTAAAAAATAACTGTATATTTGAAATGTTTTTTATAATTCAGTAATGCTAGAAAAAAATTGATAAATAAAAGGAAAAAAAGGTGGGGGTATTAAAAAAACTGGATAAAACTAAAAGTAAACCAAACAACCCAAAACATTAGATTTACTACTAGTAAATTAGACGGACAGAAAATTAAAATTACTTACAAATACAAAAAGACTGATAAACAATCACAGAGAAAAATAGTAAACAAGCAAAAATTATATTAGAATTAAAGCAAATAAATAGATAATAATAATAATAAAAATAATAATAATATTATTATATAAAAATAAATTTGTAAAAAATGACTAAAATTGCTACCTAATGAATAAAGCATTGCATTTAACAAAAATAAAATGTATTACATCAAGTAAAAATAAATAAGCACATAAATACATAAATGCTCTTATGAATAAGAACCTGCTAGAAACGAGATTTTTTCCAAATTATATTTTTCGACAGGTTTATAGTATTACTTTTGAACAGAAGAACTCATGTCTTAATCCAAAAACCTATTCAGATGCCTTTTAAATGTTAAGATGGGGGTCCCTCACATGAGAATGATCAAATTTGGGGCTCCTTGGCTTTTAAAAGATTGAAAACCCACCGCCTCCAGACAGAAATCCCCATGCAAATGACTGAAAACGATAGACATTTGACCTGCAACGTACAAGAAGCAGAACATGGACGAGATGTTTTGAATTAAGAACATGACATCAGAGCCAAAGCATCTGAAAAATGCTTATGAAGAGGTTAAACTGCGCTTCAGGAGCGTGATTGTGAAAGTCTGCATGAGCTCATCGGAGTCTCAACACAGATGGCACGTCAGGAGAGTGAACCATTAACTTAAAAACTGCATCCTGACCCACTGCACGGGTCTAAAGAACAGAGCAGCGCAGTGACTGAAGTGTTAACGCAATCCAGATAAACCTGCAGGAAACCAGAGACGCTTGCAAACGGCTAAGAAACAAAGAAGAGAGAAATTGCTTGGTCTTAGGCTGACGTCAACGACATTGTTTGCTTTCGCTGCTTGCATCGGCCCACGAAGGTCAAAGCTTCGTTACAAACAATGCAACTTGACCTTTGCTACCACGGTTGAAGCGTTTCCCGCTCTGACCTAAAACACACACCCTGAGGTCGAGGCAGTGTGAGAAACCTCATGCGGTCAGACTTAACGTAATGGAAGAGGCTAACGTAATGACAGGAGAAACCAGGGTTGTTTTAGGCGAGCTCACCTTCTCTGGCGCTCCTGCTTGTTTTAACGCAGGGTGACAGAATATTATAGCAGAAGCTGTTTTATAGCAACCCTGAAATATTTGCTCAAGGTCTCGCCTCTGTCGTACAAGCTGCTTTTCCATGTTCGGGTTTCAGTAGTATATATATATACAGTATCTAGGACAGGTTACTGAAACAGTGATGCAATCCGTTCTGCCTCAGGAATGCTGGGGCTTCTGGAGGAACTGAACTTTGGTTAGGGTTGCATTAGCCCTGCGTCCGGTGGCTGCTTTTAGACTTCAAACAATAGCGGAGTCCACAGAGATACCACACAGATCCATGAGCACAAATCACAGGCTTTCTGACTATAAAAACGCCTGTTAGCCGTGGCTTATTCATTATATACGTTACAAGCAATGTGTGAAATCCGGCATTCTATAGAATGCTTGACGGTTTTAGGAAAAGTGTGAAATATCGGGTTTTTGTAAAAACGTTGCATACTTTTCCTAGGCATTCTATACAATCCCTAGACATTCTATAGAATGACGAGCGCCGTCCAGGCAAAGTGTCAGAAGAGTACAACGAAAGCCTTTATTGACAACGAAGTGCTTTAAAGCGAAAGGGATACGAAACGAAGCATACGCGACGTTCGTACCGGAAAAAACAACGACAGAAGAGCCGAGATTGAAGTATTTGATACAACTTCGGTCTTGCGTATTTACGTTTCACGCATTTGCGAAGAATCGATCAATAATAAGGAAGATGTTGTTTCCGGCGAAAACAAGCAGAACACAACTGGAACGAACTGCTTGTTGCAGCGGGGAAGACTAGGATTCGCTGTCCACGGATGATTTCTGCACCGGTTCGGTGGCGATCGGGGCGAAA
>JAUCMT010000513.1:0-12248 GCA_032357475.1 Enteromius thamalakanensis
AGGGGAAAAAGAGGAGTTTTCCCATAGCGTCTTATCAGACGCAGTACTCGTTCCATGTCTAAGGGAACCTGGGTTACAGAAGTAACCCATACGTTTTTGTCTTTGTGCTTTGTGATTATTTTTGGTAATTGATTTATTTATTTTGCTAATGTTAATAATGATGACCCAGATGTGGACCTGTTAATATGAACTTTTGGCAATTTTCTTCCTTACCACTAGGGATGCTTAGGTTTCTCAATCCCCTTTTTCAAATCAGGCTGTTCTGATATTTCTGGCAAACTGATAGTTCTGCACAGGCCCGTCCCATGATAGTTGATCGACAAGGCCTTAGTCTTTACTTAGACCCGCTTTGAGTGAGCTGTCATCAGTCCTCATTGTATCAACTCTGAATCAGGGAAAGACTAAATGTCTTCGATTAAGCGATTCAGGAATTTTGTAGTTGGGTGTAATAATGAATACACCTGTCTTCATTCACTCCCGGTAAAATATAAAGTCCCGATAAAGTTTTCAAGTAGACAAGTAGATATTTTCCATTCCTTTTCAAAGGTTATGTGTCAATATCAGGGAATTAAGGGACACTGGCGTTTGTGTGTTCAGCTGTTTTGCCTTTTTCAGATCAGACATCAGTTGGATCTAGTAGACTGGTCCAGAGCTTCAATATGGACATTGTGAGGGTACCCGTTTACTGCATTCACCTGAAAACAGACTTGGTGTCTGGGTTCGTAGAGGTAGGAGTATATCCAGTGAAAGGGGTATCCTTTATTTTAGGTAACGATTTGGCTGGAGGAAAGGTGGTACCTTCACTTGAAGTGACCAATACACTGTCAACAGAGTATAACACAGACGAATTGTCTCAGAGATATCCAAATGCATTTACTGCTTGCATTATTACACATGCACAATCAAAGAAAGCTAATGAGGTGTCTTTATCTGACACTTTCCTATGGATAGATAAGGAGGCTAAGGAAGGGCCTGAAGTCAAGAGTCATATCAGTGGCCAGGTGAGTGAGGTTGTAGTGAGCAATCCATTGATCTTGACAGTACTTTGTGAGAAAGTGATTGTTAAAGACATTTCTATAGAGGTAATAATGTTTTGATTTTATTTAGTAAAATCTAAAATAAAAGGCCTGTGTTGGTAAAGATTTAACCAGTGATGTAGTATAACATAATATGATTGGCTGTTAGATTTAGTAAAAATAAATATAATCCCGCGAATCAGTCAGAAGCCACTGGACTTTTGAGCAACACAGTCTTTTGACCTATACAAAACTGAGTTAATTTATAAGAAAAGTAAATGTCCTAAGTTGTTTTATTTTAAGATATATAATAAACAGTCAAACTAAGAACTTTGGATTCATGACTTTTATTCACGGACTCTTTTGTGTTGAGTACAAAAGAACTTGGAAGTCCTAGGCTAGTGAGTCAGCTTATTGCGCTCACATCAAAGTCAAAAGACTGCTCGACATAGTGAAAATATAGAGTAAAGTCGAAAGAAGAGCCGCGGTAGAAGATCGCTAAAGAAAAGACACCTGTGATGTCGGCGAACTAATTTGGTTCCGGAATCCGAACGGGACGATCTGAGGGAAACCTGTTTGAGGCTACTAACAAATTCAAAAGAATAATATGGACAGAAACTACGTTGCAGCAAAAGAAAGCCAGAAAAAGCTTACGTAAAGACTGAGTCGTCGGCTAAATGAAACATTCCCCGGAACAGGTCTGATATTTTCTTTATGACTCTATTAGCCATCGCCTAAAAGTGACAGAAAGAGTTCTGGATATTGCATCTGGAAAGTAATAGAACTTTACATAGATAATCCTAAACATCAGTGACTCTTTTAAACGAGTGTTTATTAGAAGAATAGAAACTGAGAACTTTGACGGTTTTGTGTGAAGATTATTAAGTGACATGTCAGATGAAGGCGCAGCTGCGTGTTTTAACCAAAAGAGGGTGCCAAAGCCCACAGAAAAGGCTGTAGAGGAGAAAATACACAGGCTCAAAGGAGAACGAAAGGGAAAGTTGGCACAAATAACCAAACAGAAGAATGATTTAGTCAGGTTGAAGGAAAATGAACACAATGTTAATTTCATTAAAGATGAAGAATTGCTACGGTTTGAAAGATGCTTAAAACAGTATGAACGGATTAATGAAGAGTTGTGTGAGATAATGGATGAAGAGGATAAGAAGGCGGATCAAGATGCTTATGAGAACTGATTTTCAGAATTTCAGCAGTTTATAGAAGACACAAACAAATGGATTGCAGATGTCCTGAAAGAAGAGGAAGATGATATTAGGCCACATGATAGTGTATCCAAAGCTAACTCCGTGGTAAGCCGGACTTCCAGTACTACTTCTGCAATACTGAGAATTAAAGCTGCAGCAATGAAAAAGAGAGAAGCAATAGAGAAGGAAGAAACTCGCTTGAGAATTAGAAAAGAGCAATTGGAGCTTGAAACTGAGCTTGCTGCTTCAGATGCCAAACTAAAGTTGTACGAAGAATTTGAAGATTTTCACGAATTTAAACGTGATTTATCAGAGCAACCTTTAGGTCCTTATTTCTTGTTTACAAAAAAGGTCTTTGGTCGAATACTATGAACGTAACCATGAAAAATCAAAACATTTTTAATGATACAAATAATATATCATTTTGTTCGTTTACTTCTCATCTATACATCGATGCTGTGTTTTCGCCGATATTAAGTACTTTGGGACCTATTTACCACGAAATTCCTCAAGTACGTTTTTAGTTTGCTTGTAAAATATTAATTTTTTATGGAAAAATCACTTGAATGATGGCATAAATTTTATTTAAGTTGTTTCTGGATGTTGACCCAGGTGTTGGGTGCATAATTCTGCCATCTGTTGGTTGGAGATAAACCTATGGGGGTTACAGTTTACGTAATAATTTGTTTTGACCAATAGGGGGCCCATAGAGACCCATTCATTTTACTGGTAATGACCAACTGATCATAACACAAATACTGTGATATTTTTCTGAATTTATTTATATATTACCATTAGAAAAGACATTAAAAATAAATGTGTGTGTGTGAGAGAGAGTGTGTGTTTGTGAGAGAGAGAGAGAGAGAGAGAGAGTGTGTATAAGTGTGTCTAAAAAGTGCTGTCTGCGGCAAACATATGTAAGAGTGTGTGTGTTTGTGTGTGAATGTGTGTTTGTGTGTGTGTAAGTTTGCACTTGTTTTTATATCCCGGTTGGGACTTCGACCTGTTTGCACACCAAACCCCTGATTCAAGGTCCCCACCGGCACACCCATTGAAAACGATAGAAATGGCCATTTTAACATAGGTGGCAGTGTTTTTCCCAAAATGCCACTTGCTCCTCATGGGGTCGATTAACTGGACAAAAATTGTGTTTGTGTATAAAGTGTGTTTCAGAGATCGCCCCCTGTGGTCAACATTGTAACTTTCTGTGCAAAATTTTTGTATTTTTTTATGCTCTGACGTCACATCCAAATGCAATGTCTTAACTGTTTCTTTTCTGATCCTTATCTTCTGTGATCTCTGACATAATCAATAGGTTCCTTTTTTAAACCACAAATTAAATGTTAAATGTGTATTTACTTTAACCATGATTAATAGAATATTTAGATACCAGCTAATTTCCCTTAAACAATATTATTTAATAATTAAATATATAGTATAAATGATATTGTTTAGTGCATGTAGAGTTTTCAAGAAGTGAAGTAAACAGTTCGTAAGCAACTGTTTTCATGTCAATATAGTACATATTTACATTAAATATTCCACTCTCATTAATATAGATAAGCACTTAGACATAGCCTATACATACTGTAGTGGACGAGCTTGATCACTTTCTCTCTTTTAATGACAGCAAGGAGTGTTGTAGGTGGACAATAATTCATCTTTATTCTAAACGACACATCTTATGTTATGAGAACATACTTTTTAGTGAGAACAATGGTCAATATTCCACACTTACAGTGCCTTGCAAAAGTATTCATACCCCATCATTTTTGTCACGTTTTGTTGCAGCATTATGTTAAACTGCTTTAAATTACTTTTTTTCACATCAATCTACATCTCATATACCATAATGAAAAAAGCACAAAACAAGTTTGTGACAACTTTCTGAAAAAGATCTAAAAATCTGAAAAGATCCTGTTGCATAAGTATTAATGCAAGTATTCATTTATGTAAGTATTTCTGGGACACTGGGATCTAGCTCAGGAGCATTCATATTGCTTCCTGGTCATCTGTTAATTCCTATGTTAACAGTGTCCTAACTTTGTCACACGTCTTTTGGTTTTATTTTTGATAAATAAATAATGACACAAGTAGTATTTGTTTTTTCCTAATACAGAAGTAGTGACCGAAACAGCCTGCTTACAAACTTTCTTCAAATGATCTTCCCTTGTGTTCTGCAGAACAAATAAATTCATGCAGGTGTGGAATTCAAGGGAGAGGAAATGATGACAGAATTTTCATTTTTAGGTAACCATACCCAGACTAAAACGCATATTTGAGCCGTCTCAACTGAAAATATTTTGCTCTGACATCTTAAAATTCGTCAGTTTCATTGTTCTGTGTGAAATATACCAGTGATGTTTTCTTCATTCTTGTAAAATTGCCTAAATATCTTTATTGAACTAAGGCCTAGCCCTGGCTTAAGCTCAGCCACGCCTGTGAAACCGGGCCTGAAGTGCTGAAGAGAGCTCCACGTGGCTGCAGGGGATGCTGGGTTCAGTATAGTGACAGTATTGGGCTTGTGAGTGTTTTACAGGAGCAGGAGGGTACAGTCTTAGTAGTGTTCTGCAGTGCCTGTGTCAAGTCCTGTATTATCATGATTTTAGAGAAATGGATCTCAAAAGTGTGAGAAAAACAATTTAACAAAAGAAAACTTTTAAATTGACATTAACTAACCTGTTGAAATTTTCATTTCAGCGCTAAATGTTATTAAATATAAAAACAATATTTCATTTTGTGTCCATGAAATTTATAGTTAAAATTGATTTTAATCTATTTAAATTTTCGTATTCAGCATAGCAATTAAAAATACAAATCTGAATAAAAATAAAATCTTAACTTTTTTTTAATTAAAAAAAAAAGAACGAATGCAAAAGATCACATATCTCATTGCCTTGTTTTGGATCAGGCATAAAACATAATCAGAGATGGGCAGTATTTACATTTATACTATTTTGTTTTTAAATGCTTTTGCATGTAAATATATCAAATCTTAGTATTTCCATGCATTTTAAATTGGCTTCAATTTGTAGCTATTAAGTATCTTCAGCAAAATGTCATTCGTATTTAAATACATTTAATCTTTTTTTATTTATTTATTTAAGTTTTAATGTATTTAAATTTTGTATTTTAACTACATATATTTGAAATGCAACGAATCCCTGAACATAATCAACGTAATCAATCATAATCAATGTAAGAGTGGCAGACGGCAGACTGACAGCATGCCTGATGGAAATCTCCAGATGTGTGTGTTCACCGGAAATACCGCGTCCCCATCGCGACCGCCCCTCCCCCTCCCGCTGCGATCGCGCGGCCGCCATCTTAATTCATGACTAAGTTAGTTGAAGCGCACGGAATCATTCGCAGCCATTTTGAGAACGACGACGACGCATGCAACTTCTTCTCCGGACGGATCATGGACGAATTAAGGTAAGACTTATTATAATAGAAAAATGAATATCACGCTAAACTTGAATTCTGCTTATAGTCGTACTATACGATGAGGTACGAGGTAGATCGTTAAACAGAGTTAAGTACTGCTTCTAATTAAGGTATCATTAGGCAATTAGCAAGGCTGATTTCAGGTGACACGCTTAAGGCCGAGGTTATAACTAACAAGCGTGTTGGTTTGTGTGGTAGTTAATTTAAGTTGGGATTTGCATGATTATTCTGTAAAATAATAGTGTTAGGCAGCAATGTAGGCTTACATGACCGCAGTGAAGTTCGTTTGATGTTTGACAACGATTGTTTTTAGCTCAAATTTTATTCAGATGGACATGAATATATGTGCTTTATGTTGCACAAGGCTTAATTTCTAATAATATAAATTAACTTTTAATTTATAAAATATAACTTCATTAAACAGCAGCACCTTTTGAGATAAAGGTATCAAAATAACTGTAAAATATCTCCTTATTGTTTTTATATACAGTACTGAAACTGTATTTTTGATATGTTTAATATACTGTAACGTACCCACTTACTTTCATTAATCTCTGACACCGTTTGAAATAAAGGTTTCAAAACAATACAAATGAAATGAATTAAAATAAAATATAATAAAACCATAAGGAAAGTAAAAATTGCATTTACAAATGTACTACTGGATTTTTCACTTTATTGTTACGTTCAGGCCAAAAGTGTTGAATTTATTGGATTTTAAATGGGTTACATGTATGTGAAGAGCTGAGTGCCATGTCTTTTTTTAATTATCATATTATTAGGCTCCTACACTCACATGAAAGGTACAGAGATGTCACTGAGGCATGCCTTTATGTACAAAAGTAAATATTATTTTATATTTATATTACAGTATGCTAAACATCAAAAATACAGATTCAGTACTGTATATAAAAACAATAAAGGAATATTCAGAAAAACGTTACCTCAGAGCGCATGGCAATTGGTTTTATGCACGTCTCATATTCATAATTAAAATGTTTAGAGGTAACGTTAACTTCAGGTTCATGTCTGCGGTACGGAATCAGTGTGTTAGTGAGCATTAACTGTTTAACTGAGCATTAACTGAGCATTCGTATTCGTGACCCGAAGATTAAAAAAAAAACACACATCATCATGGTATCTAATATATGATTTGATAGCAAGTAGTTGTTCATAGGCGTATGTGTTAATGATTTTATTTCGCCTTTGGCACAGACCAGAAAAAAACAACCGAAAGATCAGCAGGTTCCAGCGTCGCATCACGAGACTTAGGAATCATCACGAGATGTGTGCCAGGAGACATTCAGATAGACAGAAGGTGATTTCATTTCATTATTTGATCTTATTTTTAATTAACCTGTTTTTACATGTCATGCTTGTTCACATCATATTGTTAAGAAATGTCTTTCATATGTAAAATATTTTGTTTTTATGATTATATGAACACATGCACACAACTGTCAACGTAGCTTTAAGGCAGACAGTTAAATATCAAATAAAATCAAATATCATGTCCACTATACGCTTCTTAACGCATGTGAAGCTGAAAAGTGAAACTAAATAATTTGTATGATTACAGTTGTGCAGTCAATTCTTATTTCAGGCACAAAAAAAAGAATCAAGTGTTTGTCCCATCATGCCCTCCCCGGCCCCAGATGATGAGGTCCCGTCTCCTCTCAAGCAGGATATACTTCAATTAAAACAGATGTGTGAAAAAAGATCCTGGGTAAAACATTTATTTATTTATCATTCATTATTAATTCAAAGTTATGGTAAGAATTTGAGAACTGACTATTTCTGTTAACCTGAACAGGAGGATTCAAAGGACAGTCCTGTGTCTTCAGATCCCAAGCTCCTGTTCACAAAGAAATCAGTGAGTATTCATTTCATAATGCCCCTTCTTTTCCGCTCCTGCTGGAGGTGACACACACCGTTAAACAAATTTTTTTTTGTCTGACAGTGACCTGTGATACAGGAAACTCAGTTTAATTAACAGTTTGCTTTTCTTTTAATATAAAACATTACCCTTGCTCTTATTCAGTGTTTACAATTCAGTTCTGTATCTTAAAGACAACTGTTGAACTGAACTGAAATTGTTCCATTGTTACAAATCTGGATTTATTGTTGCAATTTAACTTGTTTAGCAGTTATGTTTGGATATCTTTTATGTCCTATCCCTTTTATATAGTCTAGTTTTCCTCTATAGCAAAAGCAGCAATACTCAAGATTAGGGGTGTTCACAAAACCCTCGCTTCGGTTTGTATCACGCTTTTAGGGTCACAGTTTACGGTTCTTGTTATTTTTTTCTTTTCATTTTTAACATTCCAGAAATGTACTTCAGCATATGATATGTTTTTTTTTTCATGAACCGTGCCATCCCTGCTTAAGATACCTTTTCTTGCAACAAGTTAAGAATGAGTAATATCAGTGAAGTGTGTGTCCCCACATGTAAACTTAGTCAGAGATGGAACATTGCTGTATAAAAACATATTTGATTCTATTTCTGTTTGTCCAGGACACGGACAGTGATGCTGATACACTGATTATAGAAGAGCCCAGTTCTTCTGTTTCACCGAGAGCCTGTGATATCCCAGAGTTAAAGAGGACTGACGGCACGGTTGTAAGTTTCTTATGTTTACATTTAGCCTACAGTATCAGCTGTATTGCTGAGGTTGTTAACGGTCTCATTTATTATCATGTATATGAGCATTTATATGCATAAGGTCCCTTTTGTCAAAGCTTAAACATAACATTAGGTACATGGCAATTTCACAGAGTAAAGAGTTTAAATAAAGAGTTAAGTTACTTGGAGTATAGCTTTCTACTTACAGATGAATTAGTAGTTTTTGTTTTTTTGCAATTGTTTTAATGTTTCTTTATTGCAACATGGATTTTTGGGGTTAATAATAGGAATTTCTCCGTTTATAATACTGGGAAGTAGGTTTTTGTTACCAGTTTTCTTAAAGGACAAAGGGCGAGTGTAAATGCAAAGTCTTTGGAGTTTATTAAGCTTATAATTGTTAACCTTTTAATAAATCCTTAAACTAGACGAGGTAACATAAACGTGCAGCTGAAACAATATTGTGTGAATTTATGCTTAATGTAAATTTGGTATTTACAGCTTACAAAGACCTCACTGAACCTCAGATCCACTTCAGATGAAAGCAGCATTGACAGCGGAGACGAATATGTCCCTAATTCAGAGACAGAAGAATCTGATGGTCTTTCTGACAATACTGATACCTCCTCATCTCCAGTGAAAGCCGCCAAAGAATGTTCTCCGCTTGGAGATAAGAAGACAACGGCTAATATAGACGGTGACAGTGGTAGTGAGGTTTCAGTCATGAAAATAAAAAAGACTGCATATGGCCTAGGGTTGGGCAATGTCGACCATTTGGCATCGTACGATGTCTAATGTGAAACATCGCGATGGACGATGGTATCGTCGTCGCCATAGGTGGCGAGGGGTTAGTTGTAACTAAAACACCAAGCCCCGCCCCACGACAGACAAAACGGTGTTCGCACGAGCAGCTCCGTTTCTTCCCATGTACATCTGTTTTCCTGTATAGATAGATTTGCCGCCATAGATTAAGTGTGTTTTTCGCAAGCTGGTTGCTGCTGCTGCGGCGGGGCGGAGCATGTCGCGATGTCTATAGACATCACGAAAGGCACTTTGGAGGCTCATGTCAAGGTGCAGGTTGGCCAGGAAGTGCCAGGTCACAAAACCAGGTAGATGCAGAGTTTCCATGGATCTGCTTGTGAAGAACTGTCAAGCCTGTGGCGTACTGGATGAAAATCTCTATACCCATGACTGAGACATCATACTACAAAGGCACAGATTGCATCAGGAAGGTTGCCCATCAATGTGGAGCCAAACATCCAAAGACTTTATCATCCACAAAGCTTCGAAAGCACATAGCAACGCTCTCTAAAGTCCTGAATCTGAAAGATACAGAGTTAGACCAATTAGCGGATTTCATGGGACACGATATAAGGGTCCATAGAAAGTTACCTGAAGGAACGTTACAACTTGCTAAGATCAGCAAGGTGCTGATGGCCGTGAACAGGGAAGAGTGTGGGAGTTCAAGGGGAAAAACCTGGATGAAATGAACATTGATCCTAATGGTAAGAACACATGACACATTTTATATTGCCACTGTTTAGTTCCATTACAAAGAAGCATGGAAACAGGTTTTTTTCTTTCTTTGTTTTTTGCAGAGAAAGTGAATGTGGAAAATGAAGTTTCTGAAAGTGAGGATGAAGAAAGTGAGAGTGAAATGCCACCGCCAAAAAAGCGCCGTCAGTCCTCTTTAACATCCATAGGTAAGGTCATCTGTGATTCATACATTTACCACAAGTGACTGAGTTAAGGTTGGGTTTAATAATAATATTATAAAGTATCTGTGGCTGTCCTTGATATGCTCATGTGACCTAAAACAGGTCTGCAGTCACCTGACTCACAAAGCAGGTAAGGAACACCAAAGCTGTGCCCTGAATGTCTAATGGTCACACCTTCATTCAGTTCACTGTATGCCTCTTAGATCAGTCCCGTTCCACCACTAATGGTTTATTTCTGCTGCATCCTGTCTCTCTGGTCATCTTTGCTCTACACTGAGCTCTGGACCTTTTTCATACTAGCCCTAACTTTTACCATTTTGTCAACAATCACACGTGAATTCCTACAGCTTTCAAGCAGCCTTTGCCAACTCCCCTGCTCTAAAAACCTTCCCTTAGTTCTTTTAAAGTTGGGGGTCGCTTTCCTGTTGTCTGAAGCTAATAATGGAGTAAAGTTCTTAAGTCTTCTTTTTTTCCCTTCAGAGGAATCTTCAGTATCGAAGTCTTTGAGTCAGCAGGCCCCTTCAGCATCTACAGGTCAAACCTTTTCTATTGGAAATTAACTTGACATCATCATCATTATTGAAGCTTTTGTTTACAGTTCAGCTAAATGTTAAAGTGATTATTTGTTTTACCTTCCAGAAGAATGTTCGTTCTTGGCAAAGGAGAGCGAGACTCCTTCAAGCTCAGGTATGGAGTTAGGACTGCACTGCTAACTTGCTCTGCTCTCTGATTGGCTAGACGGCCCAGTCTGTTGTGATTGGTTATCCACACAAATAATTTCTAGCGTCTGGGGCTTTAAGTTTTTGTGGGATGTCCATGCAGAACGTAGGCAGACATTATGGGAATCTGTTAACTTGTGGTCTCTGAACTGATCTTAGATTATTTCGCAGAGTCAACTTCTTTCTTTATTTATGATGTGTGGTCAGTACACATTCACATTACACATTTTCAAAAATCTGTGATGGAGATTGTGTTAAAGTGCCCCTCGTAATCTAATTAATGTCACCTCTGTCTTGGTGACCTAGCTAGGAGCTACACTGTACAGAAAGTAAAATCTCTGAATAGTTCTGTCTGGTTCTCCTCTAATTAGTATTGAATGGAGATGTTCTAGTGTACATTTCCTCTGTTGTTTACTCTACACTACCTACAACAAAGTTGAGGTAAAATTACTGTAATTTTTAGGTGTGTCAAGATGCCCAAAAAGAAAGTGGACAGAAGAGGAGGTGAAGGCAGTCGAGGACAAATCATTGGACTGCATCACATCTGGCAGGGTACCGGGGAAGAGGCCGTGTGAAGACTGCATCAGGTCAGCTCAAACACAGAACCTGGGAATCAGTCAAGTTCTATATCAAGAACCCAATCACAGCATTCAAGAGGGAATGTGAGAAAAGAAAAAATAAATAATCATGTCTCAGGTCAGTTTTTCTCGTTCAGGAAAGTCAAGCACTAGGTGCTGAAAGATACGTTTTTGCTGTTTTTGTTCGGTCTGTGTTTGCACTTGTAAAGATTTGTAAAGGCGCAAACCGAGATTCAAGCGTGAGGAAAACAAGATTTGCAGTCTATAAACTGCAGCTTCATGCAAATGCAAAATAAATATGAACTGGATTCTTCCGATTAAAATTTTTCCGCACTTTGACTTTTGGCACTTTTTTTTCGCCAAAATACGGCCGAATGCATTGCAAGCCTGCAAACAGCGTTTTGCAAGCGAAACGATTTGTGTCAAGAACTGCAAAACGGATCAATAGCGTAAAACTAATCTGTGTGAGTAAAAATAAACTGTTGCAAATGTAAAAAGGACTTGTTGTGTATGTAGGATAAAAACTTTTTAATCTAAAAATAACATTTATTTATAACTTATTTAATAATATCTCCAAACCTTGCATATAAGAGAAGCACCTGCAATTCCAGACAAATGAAAGATGCGTTGTGTGAATTTGCACGTTATAATTTAAGCATCATTAATGACCTCCTGTGTTTAATAGAAGACTGGTTAGTGAAATTAAAGAACGATTTAATTAAAAAAAATAGGAAGCGCGAGAGGGGAAGGCGGGGTTATCTTCGACTCCTTGCCATGCTATATAAATAATAACAAAACTGATACATCCTTTTCATTTCTTGACTAATACTGATGATATTAAAGGAGAGGAACACTGTTGTTTGCTCTATTTCACTAATAAAAGTTAAAAAGCAAAATCAGAGCTGATCCGCTGCAAATCTAGTCTCATACACAGTGCTGTTTCGT
>JAUCMT010000514.1:0-12243 GCA_032357475.1 Enteromius thamalakanensis
TATTGCTCTTTAATTAAGCAAAAATATGTTTTATCCGATTACTCGATTAATCGATGGAATTTTCAGTAGAATACTCGGATACTAAAATATTCGATAGCTGCAGCCCTACTAGTCGCATCTCACAAGATCTCGTACCACATGATCTCGTCACACCCCTATCGTTTAGTAAACTATTTATTTTAGGTTTAGCTCAAGCGTAAAACTCCAAACCAGGTAGAATTCCCAATAATTACATTTGCAGTCATCATCCATAAAGACATAAACCTATCCGCAAGTCTCCAGTGTTTCTAAGGAAGTGCAGAAGTAACATGGCTGGGTAACGACACAGAGCGCAAAAAAACAGACAAGCCAATGCATATTTGGAGTTGCCCACCCCAAGCCTCGGTGATACCCTTCTACATGAAGCAAGCTGATGATCTAATGAGTCAAAGAAAGAAAAACGGCATCTGTTTGTGGACTTTCACAGTCAATGTTTGTGCAGCTTGACAGATTCAGCTAAAAGTCTTCACACAAGACGCAAATTAAGAGCATTTTGGAGCCGGCTTTGAAAACAGGCATCAGTCTGACACGAAGTGGGGATAAGACCCTGGAGCAGCGCACTACACCAGAGCTATCATAGCCACTCAAGGCTGGAATTTCCTTAGGCACTGGCCAGAATAAGATGGCTACCAGATGCCAGCTATTCACTGAGCTCTTGGCTGGTTTCCCAGGAGAATTGCAAGCTCAGCCAGTTCTGCTTGAAGGTAGACTGTGCGTGAACACTTACCCTCGCTTTACTCAACACAGGATTAAACAAAAAGGACAAAAGCATCCTCAGCTGATGGATTGCTTAGTTCTGCGGCTCCAAACATGGCCCGAAGAATTGATTACAACTTGGTATGGCACAAACTTTCTCTTGGAAGCAGCACCTTTCATGGAAGTCGCACACTCTCGGTTTCTCGTGAAGAACACTAGTTATTTACCTCGTATGAGAGGTTTCCGTATACCGCAGGCGTGAGTCATGCTTACAAGCAAACTTGGAAACGTTCATTGACCCAACAACCTCTGAAAGCCGCTACCTGCTCTTCGAAAGCAGACCGAAGATTTCGAAGACCTCTCAAGCACGAGGACCGCATTGACAATGACAGCTCAACACCAGTCTTGGGTTACTTGGCATTTAAAATGGCGCCACAGTCCCGCTGCATGTAATTATGGAGGCCGAACGGGCCAAAGCATGGCCACATCACGAACGGCGCAAGCTCCACAAGGCCAACATGTCATTTCAGCAAACGAGCGAAAGCAAATAAATGTCAGACGACACTAAGCCCAGGCCAGCAGCCTTTCTGGCGTGAGGAATATGGGGCTGGATTTGAAGAGTCCCATGTCGGATTTCAATGCCCAATCAGCGCCAAGTGAGTCAAGGGGAGTATAAAGCCCAGGAGTGAATTGTGAAGTGCTCTGAATAGCTTGTTGAATGTTCTCCAGTATCATTTATCAAGCGTGTGACAGTCTCAGACCCTAAACTCCCTGCAGAGGGGATACTGATTGACCTGCCGCACGTGATGAAGAAAAGGTCTCACGAACAGCTAAAGATGATCCTTTGGTAAAGGTTTGCTGAGTATCAAACAGCATGACAGATAGAGTATCAGATGCCTGCAGGTATATGTATTTGTATATGGTTCCCAAACAGAGGGTAGCGTTCCAGAAGATAAAGTACTTTCTTTGTGCCTATGACTCACACCTGCTGGGAAACAGCACACATATTCTGTTACCGCTGTTCCAACATGCTTGGCTCACAGACCGCCGGTCTTCGACATGAGAGAGGGGGGTGGAAACGTGCAGCATCCAGACAAGAGCACTGCTGCACAATCGAACGCTCTGCAAACAGAACTTTGTTTGACTATCCTTACTGATAGAAGGCATATGTCTACCAAACATTTATTCTTGTAAAGTGTACACAGTGAGGCTATTCCTCAAACAGATTACCACCATTTGAAACTCCTTATTAAATCTGAGTGGCAGCGAGAGATCTTCAGAGATAAAAGGCTTTAGCGGAATCAAAGCGAGTTGCCATGACAGGTCCGAGCCAAGAGCATTTTACCGCCTAAAATCAAACTGCCAACACTTAAGCAGTAATTAGAGCTCTTCTGTCTCTTGATGTTAAGAGACAAACTCTTGAAGAAGAAAAAACTTATACTGTTTTTAATGGATAATATGTTTTGCTTTTGTTTGTTATTTTTGAGTCTATTGTTTTGGTAATTTTTAAGAATTTTTGTCCCCCAGGCAGATTTTCCAATACTCGATACAAAATAAAGCTTTAAAAATGTACTTTTAAACAAAACAAGAAAACTAAAACACATTTCTACCATCTACACTAACACTTACACGCTCTATCGTTTACTGGCTTTGTTTCTATTTATTATAAAAACGGACCCCATAATACTACTATTTTTTTCTCTCTCTCTCTCTGTACTTTTTTTCTTTTTATTTATTATAAAAAAAACACCTTGCAACGTACACTACACTACACTGAGTCACAGCTTGTTATAGTTTTTTTATTGATTTTTCTTCATTTATAAGTCACTCAAAAAAATTAAAATAAAATAAAATAAAATACTTTAAAATGATAATGATGAGAATTATTCTTAAAATTAGTAGTATTATTCTGTTGTTGTTTTTATTTAATAATTAATACACCACATTTCTGGCAGACCAGTGTAGTGAAAGTTAAAAAAAATGTACATTTTATTTATTTTAAGATTATTTAGAATTGAATGCGATAGTATAAATATGTTCAGTTTTTAATCATTTTAGAATTTCGTATTAAGTTAAGTATAAGACTAACAGATTGCTAGCAAACCTGATGCTTTACCAAGTACAATGTACCACACAACTCTATAACAAATGCCAGCAGACATCATAAAAACAAAGTCTGTAGATTTTTAAGTGCTACTCGGATCTCAAAAAAGGCAACAAATATGCATGTCAATTTAAAAGATTTTGTTGTTTTGAGATTAAGCACCATGGATACAATGTTAAATATGAAACTTAAACATATTACCTTAGCAGAGGGCCTCCAGATACCATTTTGTGGAAAAGATCTGCCTTTCATTAAAAAACATTTAGGCTTTATATAAAATGGAGAAAGATGAAATACACTATAAAACGTGTGGGCTAGTGGACAACAAACTAAATGAAGCGTGTTGGGTCTATTTTAACCACTCAATGTTTTAGAGATTTGATCGTGCTAACAAAATTCCACGTTTTACAATAAAGATAAACCCCATTATTAAAGGCTTTTTGAGGCTTTTAGTTAATTAAGTCAGTTAGCTTTAAAGCCATCTACAAAGTGTACTCTGAGTCCTTACACTTTCAAAACATCTTTCCCTTGTTTGGAAAATGCACAGAAAATGTTGTCGACTCTTGCATGCACAGTGGTGCATATTAGTGCTGCGCGATTAATCATATCGCAATCGCGATGTCAGCCTATGCGATTGCATTACAGCAAATGTTGCGATTATATTAAATAAACAAATGCTTTCGTAGACGTAACAAGACATTAACTCTTGCGCTCACACCAGACACGAATGAAGCATTAAAGCGCAAGTGATTTATATGTTAAGTCAATGCAAAGACGCAATTAGACATCCTGCAGCGCAATTCGCGCGAATTAAGCGGTGCATTAAACACGCCGGTTACACTGCACGCACAAACAGTGCGGAAGCTCCGTGTATGCAGAGCAGGATCTGTCTGATCCTTCTCACATTTTGTATAAGAAATTTTGCCAGGCAACAGAAGGCTTGCACGCAGACGCTAGATTGAATAGGTTACGCTTTGAGATCCAAGACAAATTCCAACAATAAAATGTATTTGGATTGAATAATTTAATTGAAAAACTAATCTTAAAGGAACACTCCACATTTTTTCGAAATTGGCTCATTTTCCAACATCCCTAGAGTGATACAGATGTGTTTTACCATTTTTGAATCCATTCTGCTGATCGCCAGGTCTGGTGGTCCTAAAAATTAGCATACCTTAGCATAAATCATTGAATCCGATTAGACCATTACCGTCGCACTATAAAATGACTAAAGAGTTTCGATATTTTTAAATTTATTTAAAAATATTTAAAACTTGACTCTTCTGTAGTAGTTGCATCGTGTACTAAGACTGGCGGAAAATGCAAAGTTGTGGTTTTCTAGGCTGATATAATAATCAAGGAATTTTGCTGCCGTACCATGAGCGAAGCAGGCGCAATGATATTACGCAGCATCTGCTAATAGCCTAACGTGAACTCCTGTTTGCACGCTAATGGCCTAATCGAATTGAATGATTTATGCTAAGCTATGCTAATTTTGGGACCACCAGAATGGATTCAAAAATGGTAAAACACATATGTATTACTCTAGGGATGTTGGAAAATGAGCCTATTGCCAAAAAAAGTGAAGTGTTCCTTTAAAGCTAACAAATGCTTCTAATTGTATTTATTTAATAGACATTTGAGGTTTGGGCAAAAACTTGTGTAAATGATGTGTTTTGTGCTTTTTATTTTTAGCAAAGAGGGATTTGAGAAAATGATTTGCACACTGGACAAGAGATACCAAAATAACTATACTAAGTATATGTTACATCCTGCTTAAATGTTTGGGACAACATGTAAAAATATAAAAGTGGGTAATTGTTTTATTTATCTGTATTTTGACTTTTTAATTGTATTTTAAAGTTAATTCGATGTAATTTAATTCAGTAATGTAAATATGTTACTGTTAATTAATTTTGTACAATTTAGTTTCAATTTGAGAACATTGTTAATTTATAGTTGTTGCTAGATTGCACTGTAAACTGTATCTCAGTTGAGAAATACAGATTTCAGCATTTTAATTAATCTGTGTGTGCATTTTTCATTTCATATATGTGTCCGACATAAAGTACAGATTACGCAATATAAATCACAGATGGAAATGTTTTTAGGTGACCGTCAAGCACATATGCAAAAACCTCATGTCTGATGTCATTCTGTGGTTTTCAAGGACAGAGCACATGGATTGTTTCATTAAAGAAAAACTAATGTACCGAGAAAACACAAAACATAAATGTAATATCCAAAACGCAAGAATAAATGGAATTCTTGCGCAACATGCCATGTCCTGTGTTACACCAAGTGGACATCAAAGACCAGGACAAGGGCCTCTTTTTCAGTATAATTACGGCACTTCCCAACTGCAGGGCTTCACCAGACCTTGACACTTTCAACTCACAAACAAACCCTTAACGAACTTGAACTCTTCTGCAATGAGTCACCCTGCCCTAGCATTACAGTTTCATGGAAAATAGACAAAAACTGAAGTTTCACGCTGCATAATTAGTCACTCAGTAACTGTCGTGTGTATATATGTATACCTAAGCTGGAGCAAATACATATGAAAATGTTTAGGCAGCCTAAGCACAATGTATGAAACCCATCTAGGGCCTCAAGCAAGAGAAGTCTTGGAGCAGCCAGAAGCCAACACACCGTCAGTGTGCCAGCGAGATAGTCGACCACGTCCCCTTTACTGAGGCCCTGTTCCCCTGACAGAACAAAGAGCACTCGGGTTTAATTTGAAATTGATTACAGCCACTCATAATGCGCGCTGAAATATGCGCTGGAAATGAGTGTTCTGAATGAGGAACAGAACTTGGCCAGTCAGAAAACCAGAGAGGATTCAGTTAAAGAGTGGAGAGAACGCATTCCAGTGTCAAACTAACTTCGCAGGCGTACCGCTTTCCTGCATTTAGAGGCTTTTTTTATGTTTTTGTATTTCACGTGTTTGCATTCCGCTTCTAGTATTTACTGTACATAAACGTTGGAGACCTGAGGAATGCACATCTGGGCAGATGCTCTCCATGTAGAACATGACATTCTTTATACCTGGCTTAAGCAAGGCCTAATGTGGAAACTGAAGGAGTTTTAACAGTCTGGACTGTGGAACTAATGTACAGCAGATCCAAGGCTAAAGAGATTGACTGGAGACCAAACTATTTAAAAACAAAGACCTTTCCTAGAAGCATGAACTGGCTCACTCTGCTTTATTGTATCGATGTTTAAACTATTAAAAATGTCCACTATAAGTCACAAGTTGCTGTGTTTATGAAAAGACATTGGAGTAAAAAAGAGTAAAAGAAAGCAAGGACAAGTGTAACTCTCAAAATGTTGTTGTTTTTTTCTTCTTCTTTTTGGAATAAATTTTCCATTTCAGGTTTTTTGTCTTGCTTGTTTATGTAGTCTAATATAACTACTGCAAATAAAAAATTACTGTACTATTTTTATGTTTTGAATAAATATAATATGTTAATAAGCATGTTGAAATAAAGAAAATAATAATAATCAAAGCCATATGCCTAATTAGTTATGTTCCCAATTTGAAGTTGATTTCACAAAAATTGAGGTTCACATGCAATTTTGTTTAAGCACTTTTCCAAAAATATATGTTTCCTTTTTTGTATTTTTCTGTCACATATATAAACACTTAATATAGACACTAGTAGACTAGTAGACTACTGGGTAACACTTTATCCTGATAGTCCACTTTAGACCATCTACTAAGAGTACAGTAAGTAACTACATGTCAACGTCATGTCAACTAGCAGTCATTGAATGACGGAGGTAGAATTTAAAGTAGTCTATAACTTTTGTTCTGACGCAATGTCTGATTTCAAAAATGTTTTAAAGGGTACACTTTGAGTGTTTAGGTTTTGAATGCTGAAATGTCTGGTAGTGAGTAAAGCATTAAAAAAAGTGTGACTGTTACAATTACAATCAGCACAACAAATGTAACGTTTCATTTAACTGTATTATTGCATGTTTTACATTTATCTGACACAGGTAATGACTGCTACTTTGTTAAATCAAGATAAAAGAGTAACTGTTACAATTGTTCATGCTCTATTCTATTCTAAGCAGGGATGTAGTCATGTGACACTGGCCTACTATGCCAATACAGTTACTTCATTGCTATTTGGTTACATTATTTACGAAGGTGATTAGATAACAGAAATGAAAAATAGATTAATATAATGGATAACAGATTAAATAAATAACTAAATTAAATAATTAAAGTGTTTTTTTTCTGTAAAAGTATTTATCATTCGATTGTATTGTTACTTATTTTTTGTAATATACTCCAGTAAATTGTCCCGTCTTTAACAGCGGTAGGAAAAACAGATTTAATGCAGTACACAAGTACGTCCCTCTAATCCACAATACTGTACATAAAACATCATCGCGTATTCAACAGGTACAGAGCTGCTACACGGGACTGTGATTAGGTTTTTTAAGGCTTAAAACATGTCGTTTTTAACACGAGAAACTGTTTATCTTCACTACAGCGAACACATTTCCAAGCGCAGCTCCTAGAGCTCAGTTACACGATCTCCCATGGGTCGCCAAAACTTTCCTCTCGCTTTCACTATGATGCCATTTCTAATACATTAAACCTATTTCCCCGAATTGCAACTTCCCAAGTGTTTCTTGTCAATCCTTACCTTACTTTCTTCAAACTTTAAACGAGCATTTTGACGCGGTTCCTCTGCATTGCCTTGGCTGCGCTTCACCTTCGTAGTAAAGTCAGAGGATTTCGCTGCGCCTTCCCCTGCGCTGTTCCCATTGGAGAAGAGCTCTGTCAGTACACGCGCGCTCGCGCCAGCATTTCCTGTCGCTGAACAATCCTGGGCGGCGTTTCCAGTGCCATACCAGGAATCTGTGCGCACTGCTTTTCTAGTATGCCCTATGTCTTCTGCGCGGTAGTTTTTTGTTTGTTTTCTGTAATGTCTAGAATCACCTGTTAATGCCTGAAACACTAACGTTGTTTTCCTTCTCCTCCAAAAACTGTTACCACCAGGCCAAACGTTGCATCCACCACAAATCAAATCGCATCACATTTGATAAGATTTCAAGATCTCAATTTATATGAGCAATAACATTTAGGAGTTAAACTAAAATAAAAGTAGATTATTAAATGGCATCCTGGCATTACTGTTGTATATCCTTTATTAAGTGCATGATACAGTTTGCCAAGAAGTAAATGTGTCATACGTTAGAAATGTCCTGTCTGACTCCTGAACTTGTTCAGTCGGTTTGTTAAATCAAAACACTCTCCCATTCACAAAGTTGAAAGATGGATAATTACTTTAGTGTATTGTTTGGCAGTTGTGATAAATGTTCTGTTGTGCTCACAGAATTTCTATTGTAAGCTATGTTTGTTCTTCAGCTAAATGTTACGTGACCTTGTTTTATTTTGGTGTTTTGCTGTTTTTAAATCATGCCATTCAGATAATACTATAACCATTGTACTTATTCAAGCATTGTAGTTTATTTTGAACTTGGATTAAACCCATGATCATGGCATTGTTATGTTCTTGTTTGTGTGACTTTTGAATTTTAGGTGTGGTTTCTGAATTGTTAAACGTTCGTTGAAGGCATCACATGTATTCATTTCTCAGAGATGTGGTTTTGATGATGGTGCTTAAGTATAATCCACAGATCATTATTTTAGCAACTTGCCAGAAACACCCAGATGTGATAAACAGTTGTCACGTGCTGCTATGCCTCACATGCTTTATTCTCTATGCAGCTTCATCACATCATCATTTGCTCATACTTTACATGCTGACGTACTCTGTAAATTAGTGACAGATATGCTGCATGCATCACTCTAGGGATGTCTTACAAAGTTTTTTATTAAATGAATAGTTCAGTGAGGATGTCTTCACCTGTAGGTTATCTGAGATATACGGTAGATGAGTCTTCATTAGATATGTTTAGCATTGCATCACTTGCTCACCAATGGATACTCTGCACTGTAAAAAGATTTGCTGTAATTATGCAGCTAGATGCCAGTAACATACTGTAAATTTATATATATATCACATTTATTGGCAACAGTTTGTTCAAAGATAAAGGAAAATGAAACATTAAAAAGTCTTTATCTTTACAGAATGAAACCATTCAAATCTGCCTTGAGGAAAGCATTCTGTGAACCAGAAATCCTCATCAACCATTTAGTTTTTTTCTGACATTTGTACCCAGAAATGCTTTGCATGAGGCTGTTATTTAATAATCTTTTTCCTGTAAAGATAGACTTTTTAATGTTTAATGTTCGTTTATTTTTGAACAAACTGTTGCCTGTAAATGTATTAAACATACATTTAAATTTTCAGTAAGTTACTGGCATCCAGCTGCCAGTAATACTGTAATGTCGACATGATTTTTTTGCATGCAGTGAATGGGTGCCGTCAGATAAAAATGTCTTAATGATCGATTTGTTTCGTACAAACACAGCTTTTGGCTTCATGAGTCACTTGTTTGAACTGGAGTTGTGAGGATTATTGTAATGTTTTTTATCAGCTGTTTGGACTCTCATTCTGACGGCACCCATTCACTGCATCCATTAGTGAGAATGAAATGCTACATTTCTCCAAATCTGATGAAGAAGCAAACTCATCTACATCTTGGATGGCTTGAGTGAATTTCCTTTTTTTATTTAGGAGAACTATTCCTTGAATGAATAAATAAATGAACATGAACAAAATATCATAAATTCATAACATTATTCCATAATGTTAAAGTGAAGTACCATGATATTACACAATAATAATTATTGTATCACGATGGAAGAAAAAAAAAGATATATAATAATTAAAAACAGATCCAACTTAGTAATAAAGAAGTAATAATAGCAGGTTTCAAATTTGATACCAGAGTAAATAAATGAACAGTGTTGCAATCCTCTTTTAACACACCTGAGTACCTCAATCACCTTTTATATGATGCAGTGCAACCAGAAGCTATATCTTTCAATAGATCATTTTGTGCATTATGTTCTTTCGGTGTCTATAGCATATAAATAAAAATTACTGGATGAATACAAAGCTGTCAAAGCAAGATATCAAGGTCTCTTGTTTGTTTTGCAGGCTGCATTATACAATCTAATGGCTATCCTTTAATCAGCTAAAAAAAAAGTAGGGGAAAAAAAATCAGCAAACAGCTTTGATCACGATGAAAAAACACTGGATTTTAAAATTACTAGGGCATGTCCTTATTATTTTCAAAAGTATAGTCAATAAGAAGAATGACCAAAATTATACCATAGTAGCCTATAACGTGTCATTCTTCTAAATAAACTGTTACATCACTTATTATTAAAGTGCTCACGTCTTCATTTATTCCAAGAAGGTTCCTCCTTCTCAAGCAAATATTTTTGTTTTCCCATTCCAAAAGTACAGTGGCAGAAACCATTGGTGGATAATAATCATCTAAAACCTTTAATCTGTAAAACCACAGAGTGGAGGAGAAGTGAATGAATATTTTCCTGTTTTAAACACTCTGGGACATGTTTCATCTTGACAACAGAAGCAGTCGCTGGAGCACAGGTGAGATTTAAATGAAGTGGATACTTCATAGCAGTGTATCACTATTCCGATGATGCTATTTTGTCTTTAACTTGTTTTGTACTGCATTTCAGAAGTTACATTTGCAGCCTGTAATCTGAGCAAGAGAACCAGATGCAGCAGATGTCTCGCCACATCAACATCCCCACAAATATGTTACCCAATATATATTAATCTTCAAATGATGATGTGGTCTTTAAACTGAAAGCTCAGACATAACAAAAACTGCTGTCTAGTCGTACATTACAAAGTTTACATTTCATAGAACAGAACAACACAATGCAGCAGTTACTGTAGTTTATTTGTTTTTTAATATCAGTATCTGCACTGATCTAAATGACTGTCGATTATTAGCTAATCTTAACGTCCAACTATGACTGTTCCAATAAAATTATTTTTAACATGGCAGATTTGAAGTGTTTAGAACAGAGTTTCTGATTTCTGAATCTGAGAGGACTTTTATTTGTCCGTTTCTAAACAGCTGTTTGGCGACATCTTCTGGAATATCTTATCAAATACTTTACTAACATTTTAACAAATCTCAAGTTGAAGTGTTCAACTCATCCAACACTGTTTTCTATCTTTCTGTCAGTGCTTTGGTCTCGCTGTGAAAAACCTCTGTAAACAAATCAGTGCGTGAGTGAACTGTCGGAATGAATCAGTCTGAATCACTGTGCGGTCATCTCCAGTATAATGTATCAGCCGGCCTAGCCTAATATGATCTGGCTACAATACTAAACGAAGGATGGAAAAAGAAGCGCAAATTGTAATTTAAAAGTTTGTTTTTATCTCCTGCCCACCGCGAACTCATTCTACCGAACAACTAATTTCTGTTTCAAATAACTGATTCACTAGTTTTCCTTTTTATTTAACACTAGGCTACAGAAAAAGTACAAAACGTACCTCAAAAACAGCAAAGGATAAAATAAAAATAGCTAATAATAATAATAATAAAAATACATATAAAATGTTAAAGTATTATATATATATATATATATCCATTAACTAAATTAGCCAGTTTAATTAATCCCCAAATGCTACGCAGCTTGTAAAAGTATTTTTAAAACGTGTTACACGACAAAAATGACACGACTACAAAATCGAGACAACGTACAAAATCTCTGACAACTCCAGACATTTCAACATTTTGAACTAGACTAGGCCAACATAAAGTTGGTTCCAAATTTTTACCTCATCATTTTAATATTGTCACCATCATTCATTACATAGTTTTACCTCTGTCTTTGTCAGATCATGCGTCGAGTCGGGAAAGCAATTTTTTTTGGGACTCTCTCTCTCTTTGTAATTATAAAATAAATTGTAAAAAAAAAACTCGTTTTGGCGCCCTTCTGGATCGGCTCGTCCTTAGCATTTGCCTATTCCGCCTGCAGGGCCAGTGTTGTGCCGAATTTTGACTCCCTTCCGAATTATGACTCCCTTCGTTGAAATCAATAGTAATCCTTACCCCAAAAAAAGTCGTAATTAATAGTGAATAAGTATTTCCTATTGTTACGTAAAACATTCCAAATATGCACCTGGCCACAGCAGGTTTCATATCTGGGGGCTGGAAAAATATAGCCTAGATATATTATAGTGAACGAACGAACTAGTAGGCTATATATATATCAATTAACTAAAATAGCCAGTTAACTGATTCACTAGTTCGTTCGTTATATATATATAACAGTTTGACAGCTGTGTAACGTTAATTGTTAACAAAGGCTTCTGTACCAAATATGAAAATGTTTTGGCTCAAGTGATCAAATGATGATTAAGCAATTAATCGTATTTCAGGAGGAAGCACGCACGAACGATCGCAGCTGCCACCAATCTTCTATT
>JAUCMT010000515.1:0-12239 GCA_032357475.1 Enteromius thamalakanensis
GACAGAGCAGTTATAGAGGGAGGGGCGCACCCAGCGCAGGGGTGTTTTTTTGAACGGCTCTTTGAAAGGAATGGATCACTTTTTTTCTCCCACCCCCCACGGAAAAAAATTGCGATACGAACCGAATCGTGGGTAAAAAATCGTGAAACGAACTGAATCGTGGGTTTGGTGTATCGTTACAGCCCTAAAAAGAACACTTTGACTAGAGGTGGGCGATATCTCAATATTTAAAATATATCGAGATATAACTCTATATGAATTTTGACATATTGTATATCTCGATATAATGTTTATATTTAATTTTCGCCACTTTGCTTGTTTGCCTTCTCTGTGCTGTGCTCGTCTCCGTCTCCTAACTTTTGTTCCTCCTCCCCTCGCCTATCATCGGCACCCGCGACTAGCCCGGAAGCTACTGTGGTTGGGTACCAAGACCTGGTACCAGTATGGCACCGATACCGAAGTAACCGGTATGTACTGAACAGAATCAAAACGCAGATTTCTGTGCCGTGCCTGAATAAAAAAACCCAGATGCTGGCGTGCACGGTAAATCATTTCCACAAGAGGAAAACAGATCTAAATGAGAAGAAACAGGAGCCCGCGAACTCATTTCAAACCCCACCCGCAAATATGTCCTCTGCGTGTGATTATTCTTGCGCTCGATCTTCCCTCCCCTGCTTGCGCGAGCATGTATATTTTTGTCAGTCGTGAGGCAGGGCTTGCTGTTTTAGTTTAATCTCAAGTGCCATTGGTTATTCTCCTTTTCCAGAAGTCAGTATTGGATGCCTGTTACAAGATCATTCATTCACTTGACTTGAGACATGGCATTGGATTATATGTTAGTTATTGTTTCATATGCTTATTTTATTTATTTATTTATTAAGATATCAAGATATATTTTTTGCTTCATATCGCCCAGCCCTAAACGTGACCGTCCTATATAGGGCTTTTAAAACATTTATGTTGCAATGGGAAAAAATACAGAAAGAAAATGCAGTAACAATTCATTCATTGTTATTCATACGATGACACAGGAACATCCCAGCTAATGAAGAAATGACATCGCTCCTTTTGACAAGTGCATTGCAACTAAAAATTTTTATTTAATTCTAACAAATAAATTCTTGTTAAGAACTAACCAAAATGAAAAACAAATAAATATTTATTGTATAAGCATCGGCTATAGGCCAAAATTAGTAGAAAATTATCGGCATTTCCGACATTGACAACAATCCAAAAACCACACATCCCTATTACAAACAGATTTAATTAAATTCCTAAAGGGTTAGTTCCCCCAACAATTAAAATTCTGTTGTTAATTCCTCAACCTCATGTCGTTCAAAACCTTAAAGATCTTTTTTCAGAATAAAAATAAAATAAAATATATATCTTCAGAACACAAATTAAAAAAATTTTGATAACACTGAAGAGCTATTTGACCCTCCAAAGTAGGGCTGGGCAATTTGATTGTTGATTTATTCATGCGCATTTCGTTAGGAAAGCCAGTTCTTTGATTAGCATTAAATCTCAATCAGCTATTTTTAAAATGAGCGGTGGTTGATACACAGAGCTGTAGATCACTGAAGAGAGTGATATCGTCTTCAGTATCAGAAGCAATTCATTTATGATTTTGAACATGAAATTGCATAGTTTGTTAGTGATCTAAGGCTCTGTTTATCAACCGCTGTGCATTTTAAAAACAGCTGATGAAGATTTAATGCTAATCAAAGAACCGGCTTAACTGACGAAACGCGCATGAATTAATCAATGATTAAATCACCCAGCCCAAATCCATTGACAGCATCACAACTGAAATGCATTGTACTGCTTTTCCAGTTTGACGAACATTTGAAACTAGAAGTAGTGCTGAATAGTCCAGTCTTTATCCACTGCATGACACTCAACTGTCAGTAATAGGTTTTTAACTGAGTCATGTCTTGACTTCTATCATATGACAGTAGACACTGAAGATTACAACAGAGTCATTCACATCTGATTAAGCACCATGGCAGATCAAGCCAGATAGCAATTCCCTGTGTAAAAGCAGGTCTGACGAATGTGTCACAATCAACTAAAGAGTGAGGAAAACCATAAGAGATTGTGATCTAGTTTGACAGCATTACACATGAGCTCTATAGGGTTTCCTGTTTTGAAAGAAGGGGTTTATAATATTTGGAGAGTACTGTCTGGTCACAGTTGGTGCATTCCGAAATTACGTCATCTTCGTTCTTTTGCAGACAGTTTTTCCCAGGTTTTTGAACACAATCACTTGAGCCATAAATAGGGGTGAGCAATATACCGGTAGACACGATTAACCGGTAGAAATGTGTCAACCAATAGAGATTCTTGTTTTACCAGCACGCACAGATGTCTCGCTACAGCAGCGGTGGGATCGCTTACATGTGACCAAACCGACAACGAGGAGATTGTAAAGAAAAAAGGTGGATCGTATGTGGTGTGGAATTAGTTTGGGTAGAGGAAAAGTGATACGAATGGGATTTGCAAGAGCACTGTTTTAGCAAGCGGTGGAAACTGCTAGCAGTCAGGCACTACAGTACCTGCTGTTCTCAGAAAAAACACATTAACCTTACATTCCACTGCAGTAAACAGAATGCTTGGTTTTTTTTACTTAAAGTATTGCAGCAATAAATAATTAAAAGTACATTATATGAAACGGTTTCTTTGTTTTTTAATTTTTATTTGTGCATTTTCAGATACAAATTGCTATATCGTAATATATATCGTTATCGAGGTACAAAATTGTTTCTACTGTGATTTTGGTTACATCGCCCACCCCTAGCCATAAAGTGACATGCAAATTCAAAATCATAAAACATTCTCATTTCCAACAACTTACTTTGTATACAATAAAAACAAAGAATTGCAATTTGCTTACAGTGCACTTACTAACATCTCTCTCTTTTTATATACACCATTTAATGGATCTGCTATTGCACAATGTTTCAAAAATAACATGCCCCTTGCAACTCACCTATTATCAAAATTTTCAGTTTGCTACACATATAATGATATTCACATGACAGTTTAAATAAAGTTACATAGAGTATTTTTCTGCAAAACCCTTAAAATCTCTGCCATTGTCTATTCCTGGACAAAGTCTCTGTAATTGGTTTACACACAGAGCCAGAAGTAGGATCAAACTGGTACAAAAATATCTACACCACAGTCAAATTAGGGACAGTTGTACATACATTTTTTTCCCGGTAACAAAACAGAACTGTACGAATGTGCTTAAAAATATCCCACTTTACTGGTGGCCATTATGAGCACACAGGTTTGCTTTACTCTTAGCCTTTAAACCCTAACATTGCCAATACATTATATAGAGCATGTATAAATCTGAAACTCTATCCTGCTATAAACAGGGCCTTGTTTTAAAACTAAACGCTAAAACCATAGTCATTTTCAATTGCTGAAATATTTAGTAAAGAATTGAAGTCTGCCAACAACACATGCAAAAACACCCTCAGTTACTTGATAAATAATACACAACCCCGCGTCAATGTTCGTGTCAGGACTGCTTGAAAGGTGACACCTCTACAGTGCAGTAAGTCACGCAAGCCTGATAAACACAACAAACCTTACATCACAACCAGCATACTCCGGGTCTTTCCATACCATGTTTTAAACTTACATCAAACATATGTGTCATGCTATAGGTGCAAAAACACACCCCAGCCAAGCCCTGTACAGGGTCAAACGGTCTAATGATAAAACAACTGCTCATTTAACTGACAGGGTTCCTCTTCTTGTTTACTGTAAGATCATTTGACACATTTCACATCCATATCTTTTATAAAAAAAAAGGAGATGTAAACTGTGGCCTCTCACCCATTACTTCAAGATGTAATTTCACATCGTGTAAACTTCCCCTAGGTCCTTTTTAGGATATGGTTTTGAGAACCACTGATGATAAAGGACAAATTATGAATGGACATCTTTGAAGTACAAAAAAAAAACATGTTACTGTTACAGCTGAGAAATCATTCAATTGTACTGCAGGAACTGTTGCACTATTTCTCATCAAGAAAGGACGTGTCTAACGTTCAATCAGGAATATTTTCCATCTGAAACTTTTCCGGGGAAATACCTGAGGGGAAAACGAGCGATAATCAAAGCAGGTCTGACTGACTGCTCAGAGAGAATCTGACCTTTGAAGAAGAGGAAAGAGTTGAGGCTAAAATCCAGTGTCAAGAACAAGATAAAGACTGGGGACCCAAATGTCAAAATATTTCCCTTTAGAACAGGTTTTCCCCAAAATACACAGGTAGATAAACAAAGGGGGACGGAGAGGGACTGAAGAGGGAGAGGGTTTTAAATAGTGGTGAAACGAAAAAGTAATCTCACTGGCAAATATATCTCCATTTCACAGCATTGTATGAAGCTTAAAGGGATAAGCTATAGTTGCCACTGAGGTTTAACATTTTCATAACTCATGCTTTCCTTTTCCCCCTGGTTATCCAAACCTCTCTGACCTGAAATATTTACTTGAAGTACTGCCTGCAGCCTGAGATTTGAATATTTACATAACTGAATGACTTTTTCACATATTCTAATTTATTGCTTGATTTCTGATTTGGTTTTAAGGACCACGTTAATGAAAACAAGCTAAATGTATATGTATATATATTAGCCTCAAGTTAACTGTTACTTCTCCTGTTACCGTCACTATTTATTCTCATTACTGTAACGTAATTTTACGGAGCAAAAAAAAAAAACTTACATAATGTTGAAATAGTATAGCATTAAAAAAATACCATGAGGTATTAATATATTTAAGTACAGTGAAAAACTACAATGAATGATTTTTTTTTATTTACATCAGAATAATGAGAATTGAAGAGAAAACATGAAAAATAAAATTTAGATTGAGAATTATGTCGCAGTGCAAAACTGTTAATGAGTATAAAAAAAAACACAGCTTGATGGGGAAAAAACAGCCGTTGGCATAAACATAAGCCTCATGTAAAGATGAAGCGGAAAAATCCACCTCCAGAAGAGCATTCAGTGATACCCTGAGGAAGAAACGGTGGTGGCATTTGCGTGCAAGCAGGTAACACGCAGTCCGTGGAGAAAAAGCAATGAGTCAGTGAAGGAGAAGAAATGGCTCTCCCAGTGAAAGCTTTCAGTCCCGTGTGCAGTTGCCATGACTACAGCTGATGTGATTACCAGGCAGCAGTGATGTTATGAGGAGTATGAGCCAGTGTGCTGCTGAGGCACTAGAGTATAGCACTAAAAGAGACCTGTGAGAAGATCATTTTACACTTGTATAATGAATAAAATCCTGCAAACCAAAATAGCCAGTGATACTACAAGCTCTGATACGTTTCGAGAGAGAAATGACAGCATGAGATAAGAAAGTGACTGACACCTACACAATAGGCACAGTACAGCTGACTTAGGCCTGTGCACAATATTAACAGGACAGATTTGATCATTTTCAAATGAGATTTACTTTCAACACTAACAGGTCAGGTAGGTACCACTGCAGCACGTTAACTACCTACCTACTATTACTGCAGGTCCGATGAACAACATGCATGAAAACAGAAGCATGATATTCATCTAGTGTTATAAAGGACATGTGAATTATACAGAAGTTAGGCCTATGCCTTCCAAAACAAACTTAATGTGGTCCTGTACCTACATGGTTTATCTACTGTGTACAATACCTGAATAATTATTAGTTTACGGCACAAAAAGAAGCACTCTAGACTCAAGCACACGTTACAACAGAACAAGCAACTTAACCAGACTGAAAAACACATCCTGTTGCTAACACAGACATACAGGGCACGTGTTTCTCTCTCGTTCAGCGTTTTTGCTTTGTTTTGGGGACAAAGTTACACTGAACACACATTCATTAACCCACCAGTCAATGTTTGTTTAACAAAAGTTTACATCGCACGTACAACTCAACTCAGTTTGAAAATATTTGAATAACGTTAACCGTCCGCGCTCTCAACAAACAAGATACTTCACTATCAGTTATAGCCTCTGGTACCTTTTGGATTCTCTCGTGTATTTTTTATCTTCTTATTGTAAAATAACGTTACACAGAACTCAGTTCGATTGTGCTACGATTTTACGCTCATACTCACATCAAAAATGTGTTTCTCCGGGATCTGTTATGCTGCGCTCCGGTGTTGTTATGATAGTCCTCCGTCTGTTTTTGAATTACGAACAACCCCTAAACTGACGTTACAAGTAGGTTTAAGTAATCGAATATCTGAAGTATCTGGAGCAACGAGTCTGTGTTTGGTGACACAGCTCGTTCTTTCCTTCATATGTAGCTCGTCCTCGTGTGAACGCGCGTCTTTCTCTATCTATTGTGTCCACGCTGTTCACGAAGTAAACGGCGTACCGTTTCGTCCACGGGGAAGAGAGACAGGTCAGAAGTGCTAAACCTATAAGACACTATACAACAGCGCCATCTAGCGGACACAAAACAACATATTAACTCCTTAAATAAATGTACCCCAAAATAAAAATTTGCTGAACGTTTCCTCACATTTAAGATGTAAGTAACATGATGAGTTTGTTTCTTGCATTTGTTTTTGCATTATGCCACTTAATGAAATTCCACAAACTGTTCCTTTTGCACGGCTAAAAGTCCTCTATTCACTGATCTATCTATATAGATCAGTGCCTCTATTGCTTTTTTCACTGGATGAAGCAATAATTATGTATTAGGTGAAGGCACCTATTGAAACCGTTGGCGTTATTATTATTTTCCTTCTAAAGGTGGCTGAGAGAGCTTATTTTGCTGCAACTTGAGAAAACATGCAAATAGAGATAACGGCAGTACATTAAGAAAACATTTACAACAAGTTGACAACACAAGTGCTGCGAATCTTCACAACACGTGCAAATGAAGAAACGCGCTGCAAACATATGTTTCAAGGGGAATCAAAAAAGTGACGGACCAGCTGCAATATGGGCCTGATGCACAATATTTATTTATTATGCAAGCATTTATTGCAAGAGAAACTTGTGGTTTTTTTTTATTAAATAGCGGTTTTGGAATAATAAAGGCAAGAGAGAAAAAAATCCCTACATTATTGCATACCTCTGTGGGAAAGTATTCAAGAGATAACGTGGAGAATAGAACGCCTTTCTTCTTTTGATTGTGGATTCAATACTGTACATTTAAAAAAGTTGATTTTGTTCTGACTGCTGTTCATATGATCATAACTGTCAAACTGATGCAATTCTCCATGTGTGTTTTATTATATTGCATAATGTAGCCTATAAGTTTGCATTCATTAAAAGATTTCCCTGTGCGTATTATTAATTTTTATCTTGTAACGATCTGTTGCATAAATCATTAAATGTCTATAAGTAGCGAATGTTTTTATGATTTATTTTGCATTACTTATATAAATAAAATCTTTATGCATCAGTTGTATTCCTTTCTATGTTGTGAAAATGATTAAGCGAAAATAAGATTTATTACACTCAATCATAGCCCATTTCTCACAACGTAAATATATAATTAAAATAATATATAATAATAAAAAATTAATGTAATACAATTTAAGTAATTTGTGTCAGTGGAGTTGTTGGTGAAAGGCAAGTATTTTTTTATTTAATTATTTCATTGTTTTTTTAATTAACTGTGAAAAAAAAAAACATTTCAGCGCGTTTATTAGTTTGCATGTTGTGAGGATTTGAAGCTTTTTTTTCATTTGCATGTGTTGTGAAGATTCGCAGCACTTGTGTTGTCAACCTGATGAAAATGTTTTCTTAATGTGTTGCCGTTCTCTCTATTTGCATTTTTTTTCTTAAGTTGCCGTGCTTTGAGCTCTCTCAGCCACCGTAACTTCTTTCTCTTCCACCACAAGTCTATGGCAGCCCATAGAACCACTTGCAGGAAAGTTCTATAATTTTGCACACTGATAGAGGACAGTCCCAACATTAACCATAGCAAGTTTGTAATCATGAACTCAAACTCTCTAGCGCCAGCACAAAAACGAATGCTAATAACTACTGAATCATAAGCCAAAAAGTTCTTGGGTTAAGCCGAGTCGAATGGACACCAAAACGCAAAAATCGTAAGGTTTTGGGGCCAGCACCACCTAGTGGTCATAAGTCATGACGAATTTTGATTTTGATAGATTCCTTCGGTCATGCTGAGAACACTGTTACCATTTTAATTAATGTTGAAAATCTGCTTTTTTTAAACTCCTAGACCGCTCGTCTGATTTGCACCAAATTTGAGTCTAATCATCTTCAGGCCAATGCTGGTAAAAAAAGTTATGCCGATAGCCGAAATCGCACAGCACCACAAGAAATTTTAGGCAAAGTTCCAAAGTGACTTTGATGCTATATCTGCAAACTTTGACATAATTACAACAATCTTTGTGTGCCCTTGTCACCTCACACAAAACACGCTAAAATGAATTCATTACAGCGCCACCTGTTGGTCGAAAGTGTTAAGCCTTTCAATCAAACTACTAGAGGCTTTATGATTTTTTTCAATTACAATGATCCTAAAATTGGTTTTATTACTCTTTTTTGCATGTGGTCAGTCTGATGCTCCGCGTCATGCTTAGCTCCTGATTTTGCAGCTGGCCCCCTAATTGCTGCTTGCAGCTATATTTTACTTTGTTTCTTACAAACATTCGACTTTTTCCCCAAGACATTAATTGTTGGACTGTATTCATGTGATTATTGTGATGTGTTTTTGGAATTTCATTCTGATGGCACCCATTCACTACAGAAGATCAATTGGTGAGCAAGTGATGTAATGCAACCTTTCTCCAAATCTATTTTAATGAAGAAACAAACTATTTCTAAATAATAAAGATTCACAATTTACATGAATGCATAGACAAACCAATATGGGTTTCACATAGCATCTTTTAATTATTTTTAGTTATTGCTTGCACTATAAAGAAACTTTGGTGCAGTGGAAACATTTCCATGGACTTTTAATTCTTCATAGAGCCAGAAATACAAATAAAGCACTCTTATTGAGAAGTCTTCACCTGAAAGAGCGTTCAGTGTTTCAATGCCAAATTATTAATTTGGATAATAAAGAATTGTATAAAGCTTTGAGGCAATATTTGCAACGCTTTTAATGATTATTTTAGAAACTCCCATCTCTTTTGGATAACAATTTGCAAATCCAAAAATTTTTTATTCTACTTCTCCACATACAGAGAACCTGTTAAATTTGCAGATCAATTATATTTTATCATAGGCAAGTGTGCATGCCTGCATGGTGCAAACATGAGGGAGGGGTTTGCAGCCAATTGTGGCGAGTCAATCATTTTTCTTTCTTCTTGTTGACTCAAACAAGGTAACCTGTCATATTTGACCATATCTGATCATCCTGAACAGGAATATGTCACATATTAGACAAACCAGTAAGGCCCACGAGACAAATTATGCAAATGCTGTGAATAATTTCCTGAGGCATTGTGCAAATACTGTCAACTACAAAACATGCTTGAATTCAGTAACTAACAATTCAAAAATGAATTGTATACATATATATACAATACATATGCATGTAATAATAAGTCTACTAATAAACAACATATTTCTAAATACAAAACCATAAACTTACCTGACTTTTTCGAGACATCAAATTTGTTAGCCTCAGTTTCTTTGCTTATTAAAGTAAATCCAAAGGGGTTGCAACCTTAAATGAGCGTTCCCGGACATCTAAACACAGGCCTATAAGAGCTCAAAGGCACATTTGTTATCTCGGAGCAACACTAACCCTCACCAAACCCGTGATAACGAATTCTTAATATCAAATTTGCCCACCACAATGCAGCACTATTCGTCCCTCAGAGGAACAGAAAGACAGTTGTCCTCTCATCGCACCTGCTCCGCGTTGAGTTAAGCGGCCTAAAAGTAGATCTCATTATTTACTTGAAAACAAGCTTCTGCAGCTTTCCGCTTTTGCAGCTTTCTGTAGATCTGTCACGATTTGTATCCAAATGAAACAAAATTTGCTGAGTAATTTATTCAAGCAGCAGGGTGTTGAATAATCACAAAGACTGTCGTCTCAGGCTTTCACTGGTTTAATAGGTAGGTCAGGAGTAAGATTAGTAATATGAGCAAAGAAGATTTGAGGCTTAGCGCCGACCTCAAACTGGCTTTCGCGCGCGCAAATGGTTCCTCGTGTGCTTAATTAATAGAAATAATATAATAAATATCAGAAAGCAGCTTTCTAAAATGTATTATATTATTTCTAATAATTAATTCATAGCTGATACTAAAATGTGTTGTTACCACTATCTGCTTTTAAATACGGGTTAATGCAACACATTAGGGAACTGAAAAAGAACGTTCACAAATCAGAGTGCGCGTGCATCAGCCGAAGTGATGCAGGAGGTGCTTCCGTTACGTGTGGTTGAAAGTGAAGTATAGGTTTTGCCGTTTTCCTTTTTGATCTGACTCTGAGTTGTAGCTCGGTTGATTTAGGCATACGACATACCTCAAATGATTTGATTATTATTTTAATAAAACCGTTTAAGGTTGCATAATTTGCTTAGTTTGGAGATGAGAGTAGTTCGCTTCAGGTTGTTCTGGATTATTGCACAAAGCGCAATGGCTGTCAAGTGTGATAGAATGAGTTGTATCACATTCTTTGGAGTTTATAACAGTAATTGCGAGCTTTATTATCAGAGGTAGTCCTGAGGATCTTTTCATTCGCGTCTCTGCATATGTTATAGTTCAGTATCAAATGCAGCGTGCGAGTCTTGGATGAGTCAAAAATAGGCACAGAGGATCTTGTGTATTTATTTATTTATTTGACAATAAAATGTATTACAGAACTGTCGATTAATTGTTTTATATGTATATAGGCTATGTATTTATTTACATTTCACTTAATACGGCTACTTGACAAAAATGTAGGCACTTGTTCGTTGTCTTTGAACGTTAACCGGAAAGTGAATTAAAAATATTAATTAAAATGAACCAAAATTATGTCAATATCAAATGTGTGTGAAGCAATGAGTAAATTAACTTTTAAAATATGAAATAACAGTCTCTTTAACAAAATACACACCATATATTTCATATTTATATATATATATATCATATATCAAATAGCATTAAACAGATGTATATGTGATAAGATTAGTAAAATATGAGAATTTGTGAATATGTAGGCTGTGTGACAGGTTGAAAAACCACAGTGCATGCCTAAAACACTGCATGGGCATCTTGCTGAAGCCTCTCAGTTGTCATCTGAAGCCTGTGTGGTTAGACCAAAGTAAAAAAAATGCATTCAGAGCAGGATGTTGAATGAGGGTCTCATGAAACAGACTCGGCACCTGCACTGAATGTCCATTCAGTGTAGTGACACAATGACATATAACCAACACTTGCATTTGAACGACACAAATTATCCATGCAAATAAAATATAGGCTACATACATCCTGTGCATAACTGCTGCTGTCAAGGTTTTTTGAAGACACATTTTTGACCATTAATAAAGGAATATATAATAGACACAGACTTTTTATAATATTCCTAATAGTATGATGAATTGCATTTAGTCTAATTTCATTAGTCATTGTTATTATTCTTATTTTGGAAACCGGTTTATTGCTTATAAAGTTATAAAGTTGTTAGAATATCAGAACAAAAAGTAATTTTCATATCACAAAACTCTTGATGATCATGACAAAGGTTATATATTTTAATGATTTATTTTCTATTTTAAGCAATCGATTTTTTATGTATTTATAGAATGGCAGTTTAACATGACATTGCACATGTGGGTATCTGAAGTGCACGGTGGAGAAATGTCTGAGGCTCAGTAAGCGAGTGAAGGTGTGGGCGTTAAGTATTGGCCGTTCTTCTCTCACCATGCTGCTCTTTTCATCTCACACCCGTGTGGTTAGATCAAAAACATGCGACTGCATTCAGAATTACAGCACACCTTCAGATGCAGGAGACTCAACTGGCAAGAAGAACACCTGCTCAGTCTGCATTGACCTTTCTGGATAAAAATCTGTAGTTATGCAACACAGAGAACCACCGAAATAGAGCAGCAATGACTTTGAAGACGATATATGACATATGAACCTGAAACATCAATCCTCTATCACTATCACTCTCTTGTCGAGGTTAGCAATACCACAGCATTACAATGTCCTTTTTGGCCTCCAAGTTCGTTAAGCATGGTTATATCTTGACAAACACATCATGTGTGGAATGACAAATAATAACAGGCCTTAGCAGACCGACACAT
>JAUCMT010000516.1:0-12231 GCA_032357475.1 Enteromius thamalakanensis
TATATCTAGATTACAAATATTAACCTCTCTTGTAACCCTTATTTTTTCTCAACCCCTCATGTTTTGCTGACGAAGCAATTATGCATGGATATGCATGACAAAAATTCATATTAATAACAAGAATATAGAAGGTGTCTCATTTTTTATTTCAGAAAATATATTAATTTGGTTTATGGTGATCAGGTATACATGTTAACACACACATTCAACATGTCTTCCAACTAATACGCCCGTATAGGTTGTTTGTACATAGCGGCAAATACAACCCATCATAGCATATACTACACTGTCACCCCTATCGGCAACAGAATTTTTGCATATTAATGTTTCGTTTTATTATGTCTCCCACATGACTGGGTTGGTGTTAATCAGGTTGTAGAGTGATGTTTTATAAGATGAGATGTGATCATGTGATTGTGGGTTTGAACCCAGCGAACGCATGTGCTAGTAAAACACTATAAAACATGATTTTGCATTATTTTTGTGACGGGTATGTTTAGGGGTGGGTGTGGTCATTCGTACTAATAAAATATGTTTTAATCACAGTGAGATCAGTGTGAAAAGTCCACACACTGCATTTAAACAAAACATGCATTTTGATTGGTAATAATAGTCATACAGACGCAATACGACATTGTCATTATTTTTATGCCCGCTAGATGGCGCTTACCTTTAAAACTTAAATATAGGTCATAATTAGGTACTTTTACAGTATATATGGTCACAGTTAATTTTAAGGTCAAATTATTGGACAGCTATGCTGTCACGCCGACAGCATAGCTGTTAAGTTTAGGGATCGGTTAGGCTTAGAGAGGTAGGAAATTGGTCATGCAGAAAATGTGCTTTATTAAATATATTAAACAGCGGTTACTTCAGATGCCTCGTAATGCTAATATTGTAGCAAGTGAGGCACATTTACTGTGTATATCAATGGAATAATTTAATAGTGTTAAAATTATTCTCTGAATTCTATATTGATCAAAAAAACTTTTTTTTGGCCTCACACAAGCAAGAAAGACAGTATTTGAGCTTCATCATTCGGCTACTGAAAATATATTGAGGCTTTGGTTGATAAACATCCAGTATATGGTTGATTTAGAGTGCTGTACAGACAGAATTAATATGCCTCACAAAGATCTCTAAAACAAGTTGAAAAGCATGAGAAGAAAGCTTTCCTGGCATATTTTTAGATAAAGAGCAGCAGGGTGCCGTTCTGAGTTGCTCAACTTTACTGGACCACTGACAGGATTGCTGTCACAGTTTTTATTCTGCAAAAACCATTCACGTCTTTGTAAAATGTGTAGTTACAAGTTTTAGAGTGAATTTTATGAAAGCTTGCCTCGTTTGATGGTTGTGATGTCTGAATGGTGGAAACTAGAGCATTTAAAGGCAGTTCTGTTTGATATCATGCCATTTTATTACAATCAGTGTTATTTGATGCACTTGTATATCAGGAAGAAAGGCTTTGAAACAAATTTCACTGAGAAAATCGCAATCTACTAAGATTAAATTAAATGCGAAATTTTGAAATACAAAACACTGAAATTGTATTTTCTGGTAAAATATGGGATATTTTGTTATGCACATGTATTGCATACAGTACAAAAACAGTACATTTGCAGTCTTTACTTGCAGAAATGCAACAAAACCTACTCTCATAATCATACCAATGTGGATAAATGTATGGCTGAATACATGCGAATTAACGTAATAAAATCAGCATTTTCTGAAATTACTATGAATTCAGAGAGACTGTAAACAAAAACACGCGTCTGGAATAATCCACATCACAGTCACCTCATGCCGCAGGCAGCAATACATCCTGAAATAATATCACACACCATTAGAGAAGCACATTTCAGCCTCATTAAATTCATGCCTCTTTAACCAGATAAAACAGGCGCATCTAATACACGCACGTTTGTATTTTTTGTAACAGGATTCCCTAAAGGTTTCCTAGATCAATTAGTTCTTTGTCTAACAAATAAAACAGCTAGGGATGTTATAACAAGCTATAATTCAGTAGCTGCTTACTGTTAACTGTACGTTAATGAATCAAGCTGTGCTTGAAATGTACATCATATGATACAGATGGAAAAAGGTTCTTATTCCCATTTGCAGTTAATGAGTCTGGTAATTATTGACATGAAGTGATGATCATGACTGAGTGATGTGTTTTCACATCTGTAATTACAGAAGCAGGGTGTCTATATGGCACGGCACATGTTAGTGCTCATATACAGCTCTGTTTTACGTGTGGCATCATAAAAATCATAAATTACACCAAGCAATTAGATTTTACAATTCAATTTTAGTGACCAATACTGATTTATTGTTTATTATTATATTGGTAAGTGCAGCTTTCCATGCCAAGTTATAGTCCATAATAAATGAACAACTTTATCAGTTCTCTGATTTTAGATTTCTATTCTTGTTGTATAGATGTCTATATTCACTCTGTTCTCCTGTTTGATAATGTTCAGTGCTTTGCTCCAATCTGTATTGTTAAAAATGCTATATAAATTAATTGATTGATATAGTAGCATTTTGGGTAACACTAGAATAGGGAACACTATTCATTGATGACTTTTCCTTTGATGAATTCCTAATTTACTGTTTATTAATATTTAAAAAAGGTAGTTGTTAAGTTTAGGTATTTGGACTATAGAATAAAGTCATGTAGAATAAGTCATTAATATCTGCTTAATTACTACTAATAAATGGCTAATATTCTAGTAATATACATGTTAATAAGCAACTAGTTAAGAGACCCTAAATAAAGTGTTACCACATTTTGTTATGTCAGCTACTGCAAGATGCATTTAATGAATTTGCTGAACATTTAATGTATTAAAACGTCTAGTTTTCCAATCACACACAAAAATACATTTACTTGACAACCTCTTCAACTTGAAGTGACACTACAGCCACCGGTCGGTGTATAACCGCGAGAACCGCGAGAGTGTTTGAGAGCTGATGGTTCCATATGCTCGTTATAATCGCTCTCGCTTTCGGTCTGTGCAGCACCACCTCTAGTAATGTAGAACTGCTCCATCACAGAGCTGTCTAATACACAGGAAGCTTAAAGTAAACAGAAAGGTTTTATCTGAGCTCAATTGGTTATGCCAGAGAACTTTGCGAGAGATTGCAAAAGTTTTGCGAGACAACGCAAAAGATTTGAAAAAAATAACAATTCTCTTCACCTTGATTTTTTTTTTTACCCACCCTGATTTTTTTCCTCCACCATGTCCCTTAAGGGGCTCCATAGAGCAGAACATGTTTAACATGCTTAAAAATGTAAAAAAAAAAAAAAAAAACATAAATATGTACTAATATATATTTAAATAGTAACTTGAGTTATACATTACACAATGCAGTTAAACAAGGTCAAGACATAGTGATTGTGAATACTCAGATCATAACACTAAAGGCTTAGTATGAATAATACAACACAAAATAACAAGCTGTAGTAAGGACAGCCATGCTGAAGCAAAAAAAGCTTAAATGACATTCACTTCTAAGTAATGCTGGCTTTCAGTATGAGGTACACTTTCATGCTAGTTTTGACTGATCAAACATCAAGGATAAATCATGGAAATCATGGATAAACTGGTTAAGATGTTATTGATTGTATTTTTTGTTCTTTACTTAAAATAAAAATAAACAATTTCCAATCATTTTGGAATCATTTTTGCCTTTAGTGTAAAATAGCATTGGCAGTCTGTCCAGAAACGATCCTTTACTTCAGAGATTAAATGTACCCCTGATATAAGCGCCAGCTTTATTAAAAAACATATCTTTCCAGTGCCAACAGTCTGTTTCTTCAGTCTGATTGAAGGACAACGTATGTTCTCCTCTGCGTCTCCTCAGAGCAGCCAAAACTGGATTAGATAACTGATCTGGATTTAGTTGTTTTGTGTGTGAAAGGCACAGGTTGTGTATAAATGTCCCACACAGAAAGTGTGCCCACAAAACTTCTAGAAATCACTGCAGATTCCTGCATATTGGAAAGCCTGTCATTCATAGCTCTCTTGGGTAAAGAGTTAAAAAGCTATGTGATTTGCTGTTCCCAGCTGGTGCGGCCTGCTGGTTTTAAAGCAGTTTTCAGCCTCTAGTCAGCTTCTCAGACTTACAGTATTTTCCTAGAGTCATTTTTACAAAAAAAAATGCTGCAAAAGTGTAAAGGGGTGGCTCAAATGTAGTACACTGTGCCACAATGATGTTTACAATATTAATAAAAATGATGTCTCTGTATGTTCTGGGATTTTGTAGATAACAATTATTAAACAGTGTTTTGCTGATTGTGTTTTTGTGCTGAAACCTTAACGGCTTAGGCCTGCTGTGGACAGAAAACACCTTTTGTTAACATTTAAGAATAGGGAGCAGTTCATACCGATAAACTAGTTGATTATTATCATGCTTATTATTAACATATTTATAGCTTTTTATAAATGCTATATTCTGCATGACCATAGTCTACCTCCCTAATCCTATCCCCAATACCTAAACCTATCTGTTAATAAGCAGCAAATGTGCAGTTTATTGAGGCAAAAGTTGTAGTTAATAGTTTGTTAATAGCAAGAATTGGACCTTAAAACAAAACAAAACAAAAAAACTATAACAATAAGAGGTTATATTTGTCTATTTATATATATATTTATTTATTTATTTTTGCAAAGTAAGTGACATTAGCTTCCATATCATTAAAACAAAAACTGCAATGTTGATGCATATCGCAGATCTCTGATGTACAGTCATCAGAGTCCTTAGACTGTTAGCATTTTCTTTTTTTTTTCATATCCAGATATTATCCATATGGGTTTTTGAAAGTCTGATGGCAAAAAATCAAATCAAATAAAGCATCAAATCTGATTCAAACTACACATGGAAATTTGAAATGGGATTCCGATCTGATTTGATGTGTCTCAATTTGGATGCTCTGGTTGCTCAACACCAGATTTAAAATTGTCTTTTGCATCACTCTTAATGCAACATGACAATAATGTCAAAACCAGTGAGAGATATTAAAGAATTATGCATATTTTATTCAAATGCCAATTACTAAAGCATGTAACACGACGATACCGGTTCTACACCAGTCTAAACATAGCCATAATCATCGCACACATAATCAAACAGTTCACAGTATCACATACTGTGATGCTCAAAATTTGCTCATAAGGAAAATGTCTTGAATATTCCCTGATAAATCCATCTATTGGGTTCCTGTTACAGTTTTGACTTTCTTCATCAGAGTTGTTTGATGCAGGTAGCAAGCTGTCTTTTGTCCTGTCCTGTGTCTTTGGATTTCACACTGAGCTGTGGACACCAGCCATAAAAAAAATGGAAGTGTGGAAATGTGGTGCTGCTCTGCCCAGGAACTAAAGGTCATATGCACCGTTGGTTACGTGCACACACAAGCACCTGCAGTGAAAACACACACACACACACATATACTGACCCGTCCTTCAATCCTCGGTTTATCCCAGGAGGAAAAAGACAGAGGCAGAAGATGAGCTTTTATTTTCATCCATGACTGATATATTGGACAGCAGTAAAGCTGATTATATCACAAATGGCATGAACAGAGACAGAACATGCGGGATGACTGAATGTAGGGAAAATGAGGATAAACATGAGAAGAACAGACCGCAGAGATGATAGGTGCAGGCCTCTAATAACCTCGAAGATATGGAGTTCAAGAGTTCACCGTTGCTCGCGCATGATGAACTATCCAATGACAAGTTTAACTCGATTGGCTGAATGCATTAAAAAAACAACTGTCAATTGCTTTATTTTGTATGCAGTTTACAGGCTTCTTATAAAATTATTTTCTTATTTCGCTTCCCTGTAAAGTGAGTTTAGGGGAAGAATTTTCCTGATGTGTTGCCGTATTTAAGATTGACACAAAAATTTAACTGCTAATCCTGAGCAATAATCCCTCCTCTCCAGCTACCTCTTACTCTAATACAATCTCTTAGTAATTTGCAACTTTTTCTGTGTAAAGTCCTATTTTATACATATATATCACCGTATCTAATGCAGAAAAGACCATTTCTGTTTCATAACTAGTAAGTCTAAGACCCGAATTCTGGATTTGTTGGACTTTAGATTTTTTTTTTATGAACTTTGGATCACATGAGACAATATTTTATTCACAATAGAAAATAGATAACATAACAAATGTTTAAAATGAGAAATGTTACAATTATATTCAAAAAATGTTTTAAAAAATGCCTGCTACAGGTCGCAAAGTAGTTGGAACAGGGGCATATTTACCATGGTGTAGCATCTCATCTTCTTTTCAAAACAGTTTGAAGGCCTCTGGATTCGAGGTTATGAGTTTCTGGAGTTTTAGTTTTGAAATTTACTCCCATTCTTGCCTGATATAGGTTTTGTGATCATCTTTTTTGTTTAACGATGAGCCAAATCTCCTGTATAGGTGAAAGATCTTTTGACTATTGAAGTTTTACAAGTCATCATGGCCAGGATCTGGACAGGAAGAAGTTAAAGGAAGGTCCTTGCGGACTGAGTCCGAAAAGTTCATATGTGGTTTTCATGATGAGCCAAATCTTCTGTATAGGGGAAAGATCACACTCTTGTACTAAAGCCATGATGTTGTAATTGCTGCAGTATGTGGTTTTGCATTGTCCTGCTGAAATACACAAGGCCTTCCCAAGGCTTCTGGACCATGTTCACATATGGCTTCTTTTTTGCATGATAGAGCTTTAGTTGGCATATGCAAATGGCACAGCAGATTGTGTTTACAGACAGTGGTTTCTGGAAGTACTCCTGGGCCCATTTCCTAATGTCAATGACAAAATCATGCTGCTAGTTGCTGCATGTTGCTAGATGTTCTCCCAGCTTAATCTTTTCAGCCCTGTGTTGCCCCTGTGTCAAGCTTTTTAAGACCTGTAGCAGGCATTAAATTTGAAATGAGCTTATTAGTGTATAAAATTAGAATTGTTTTGGAAATGATATGATAATGATAATGATAATAATAATAATAATTAAACAACTTCTGACATTCTGAATTATTCCATACAGTACATGTTGAAATGAACAAACCTACAAATTTAATTTTGGTCACACTTTGGCTTAGACACAAATTCTGTCTATTCAGATTTTTGCCAGATTTTGAAACTCATAATTTTTCTGTTTATTAACAGTTATTAACCATGGTAGAATTAAATTATTTTAAATATGCTCATATAGTATAAATTAATGAATATATTTTTATAAGTATTTATGAACAAGCCAATATTCTAGTAATATGTATGCTAATAAGCAGGTAGTAATGAGAATTAACAGTATGTAACAAAGAGGTGCTATCATAGTAGTGTGTCCCAGTTCTGGTTTACTGGCTAACCATCTGCTCAGAGCTATGTCCTTTCCCATCACCAGCAAAGTAAATATGTTTAGCGCATAGTAGAAGTATAGAAATTGGGATGCAGCCATCGAAAGCTAATACTCTGCCATAATTCTGTCGCAGCAGCTTGAGACTAGCCAGCAACGGGGAAAAATATAGCCCAAATGCTATTTAAGATGCCATGGTAATAATTAGAGCGCTTCAGTGACTCATTCTGTGCCAATCACAGGGTTCTTGGGGTCTGTCCACTGTTTGTTTTCATCACACGCTCCTCCATTGGCCAGGAGGCTGGCGCACAGACTGCATCTGCTTTGCTTTGCTTGCACTCTGGCCTTTTCAATTAGTACTTAGACAGGGTGACAAAAGCTGTCTAGAGGAAATAGCACACTACACGAGGTGGATCTGAACACAGCTACTCATTTTCTGCTCTTTAGAAACCACAGTATCTGGAATATCAATTATTACACTGCATTTCTGCTTTAGTTCTTGTTCATTTATAATAGTGTACGGAAAGACTTGCATATCCAAGCTTTTGACTACTGATTTGAAGTCGTTGCACTTTAAAGGTCATCCTGGCCAGAATCTAGACAGAAAGAATTTAAGGTCCTTGCACGCTGAGTCCGAATATGAAAGTGTTTTTCATATTCATCATCCTTTCCTATTAAAATGCTTGCTATGGATGAGAAAGTGCATGAAATTAAAACTGGTCCAATTTTTTATTATGACAGACAAAAGTTTTGGAGGCAGTGTGTAGAGAAGGAACAGTTTGATCTAAGATTCAGTGATATTTTTTTATTTTTTATGCGAAGTTGAGTGGCAGATAGTTCCATAAATTCCTACATACCAGAAATAATAGATGTGCAGCAAAGTGAATGGCAGCTGTTTCAAAAAATAGTGCAGCATTCTGTATAATAATGGGTAATGATTCTCCTTCACAGACAGAACTCTCTAAAAACAAAGCCGAATACTGTTGGACTCAAGGATATCCAGTTTACTTCAAGGCTAATTAATACCAAAAATACTGAAATACATTTAAAAAATTCAGTGCCATAAACTTTGTAGTTCTTCATTAGAAATGCTCATAAGCAACCTAGGAACTTGTAAACATGACGTTGTTTCCAGGTGGATTGATTTAAACCTGTGCAATTTGGCTCAAAGGCAGCTAATCAGAATGGAGTTCACCAGCTTTTCTTTTTTTGTAAGAATACTGTACTTTTTTGTGTGTTCAATTGAGTGTAATACTAATTGGTGAAGCTTAAAATTTCAAGTGTCAACCCTTTTGTTTGGTCTCCCATTTGGTTTCCATTACTGATATCTAAACATTATTTGATCTAGATATACTGTATTTACTTGAGAACTATAAATCAATCAATCAATCACTTATATTTCTATAGCGATTTTAACAATACAGATAATAGCAAAGCACTGAACATTATCAAATAGGAGAATAGAGTGATGGTAATGTATAATAACGAAATTAAACAATTTATTTATTAAAGTTCTCTGAAAAATGTATTTTTTTTTTTTTGCTTAAAACAACTGGAAAAATATTTTTTAAAAATTAAAAATATATATTTTTCTCTTGTTTTAAGTGAAACCACATTTTGATGCATGTTATATGATTTTATATCTTTAACAAGTATTTTGTCTCTTCAAAATAAATGTATATTTTTTCGAGAAATTTTAGATATTTGTAATAGAAAAGACAAAATTAGAAAGTATAAGAAAGTAATTTTTTGCTGTAATATAGCTAACATTTATTTGCTGTATAGGCTGTGGGATGATCTATTACAGAAATAGAAACATTTCCTAACCGTGACACTTTACTCAGCATTCCCTTGCAGTTCTGATGTGCAGTTAAACCAGAGTCTGACAGCTCTTTATTAATGTCAGATTAATGGTTCAGTTATGGGAAAACTCGAGACCCCCTTAACTACATTCACATTTTCATTAATTGATCTGTTACCACATATCAACTTCAGCCTCAGCTTGGTACACACACACTTCCTCTGCCGTCGGCCTGGTGCTGCTCCCCAAAAGCAAAAGCCATGTACATATCCAAGTAAAAATCCTCCAACAAAAAAAGGTTTGCTTGTTGTTAACATGAAACTGACTGTGTTTACCTTCAAAAATGACATGTCTTATGTGAACAATTCATCTGTGCAGTGCAATTCATCAGTGCATGCAAAGATCAATTGCATCTTTATTATTTAATGCGAAAGAGATTTATTAAAACAAGTTTATGAGAGTCATACAACCATTTAATCTTGAACAAGAACAACTAATGATCAACGAATTTCATCGCCTGTTATTATTTTAAAAGTTCAAAAAGCCATCGATTTACAGGTTATAACTGCATCTGTCTCAGTTGTAGTCTTGTGAAGATTTAGCTCAGATCCCATACTGTAACCTTGAAATGTGCTCTATTATTATTCATATTTGTTACGATCCCAGCCAGAAAGGGTGATCAAGATGCGGCAGAGGGCACTCCCTCCATTCTGTTTCATATCCGACTCTCTGTTGCTTACCGGACTCAATATCCCATAATGCACCTGGTCTCCAGCATGACGTCATCCAGGACAGTCGGCTTTCCCAGACTCCCGTATCGAGTCCCCTTGAGACTGTTTCTCCTCCGTGCTGCCTGTCATGGCCGTCGCCATTCTGAGTGTGTGGCCCACACACTGTGTCTCTAAGTCCCTTTCTGAGACCCTCGTAAAGTCGACTCAGCCCATGGATATCCTGTAGGTCCCATCGGTGGCTGCACGACCCCTAGAGATGTCGGATGCAGCCGTAGAATCTCCAGAGGTTCCGCTGATGGCTGCACGGTCTTCAGCGGTCTTCAGAACAATCCTGAAAACCGTGGTACACTCTTAGTCCAATTTCCCACAGAGTCCAGTCCAGTTCTTGAATCACAGCCGGGGAAGCCGCCATCCCATTTAGTTCCTGAGTCATGGCCAGGAGAGCCATTCCCCAGTCCGGCCCCCAAATCACAACCAGGAGAGCCGTTAACTAGTCCAGTTCCTGAGTCTTGGCCAGGAGAGCCATTCCTCTGTCATGTTCCAGAGTCACAGCTTAAAGCGTCCTGCCCCGTTTTGGCCACGGAGGCCGTTGAACTTTTGTTCTGTCCTGTACAGCCACGGAGGTCATTGAATTCTCATTCTGTCCCTCGACTTCGCCCTCTCTATATTGCTCCAATTGCCATTTCTCTGATCCTGCCTGCCGACCATGAATAAAGTTATGCATATGGATCAGCAAGTCTCCATTGTTACAATATTCAAGTTTTTTTGTGAAAAATGTGCATGCATGCCCACTCATTCATATAATTACGTTTTGTTGCATAATATGAATTAAATGAACATATAGAAACTACTGTAGGAAAATCTTTAGTGGTTGCAGCCCTGTTAAACACCTTTGTTTAAAGCATTATATATGTTTGCATTCTGCTTTCAGAATTGTGTGTAAATGAGAGATGACCTCATAACATTGTTCTTTTCCGGGAACTCACACTGCGTCCGAAGACGCTATGGGAACGCCTTTATGCGTGACGGCTCTGAATCTGCTGTACCAACGTCCAATGGATGGGCGCGACGTCAGGGCGGTGACGTCAGACCAGGAAGAATCTATAAATAGGCACAGCTGCCGCACACACATTAGCTTTTTGCTGTTCAGAACGCGCTCTCTGTCCAACTGTCTAATCGCTTGTCTGTGTGTGTGAACGTGTGTGTACCCTTTCCCAAAAATTCCCAAAGTGTGTGAAAGCTGGGAGTGTTTTACAAGAACTAGTGATATGTAAAACCCCTCTTTAAAGCAGTACATTGAGCTGGCTCCTCCAGTGGAGTAAGAGCCCTGCTCTGTATTCGCGGTTTTCTCCGTTCCTCCACATATTTCATTGTTTGCAATGCACTATGAAGAGTACAAGCCAGGGCAGGCAGACTACAGCCTTTTAGAAATTAAAAGAAGTGGCGTGTTTCCCTGCAGGATATCTTTACAGGTGTTGAGACACACACATGTAGCCTGCCTGAGATCGGGGCATGCAACAAAGCTGTTCCGATCCCGAAAATTCCTCTTTGAGAAGGGGTTTTTTCGCTGGTGAGCCTCGCGGATCAGGTCTCGCTGCCGTTGAGGCGGAGCGGACATTGAGATCGCGGCGCACCCAATGCGATCTGGCTGAAGCGGTGGAGACAGTTACAACTCTATCTCCCGCTCGAGCTAGATCTTACGCCCGTTCAGAGTATCGAAGTGAACGTGTGTGAATCCTTTTTCCCTAAACCGAAAGTGTGTGTGTGGAAAAGAGTGAGTGTTTTACAAGAGTGATGGTAAAACCCCATTAAGCAATACATTGAGCTGGCTCCTCCAGTGGAGTAAGAGCCCCGCTCTGTATTCGCTGTTTCTCCGTTCCTCCACGTCTCTGAAGCGGGCTCGACCCTCACGGTTTTCAGTTAAAACTTGAGAGTGTCAGTGGGTGCCCCAGTGAGGAGCTTTGGAAGTGGGCCGTAGACTAGTTTTATAGCAAAAAGTCCGGCCGAAAAAACCCGCCGGTATGGCGCAGTGGTTGAATTTTCGCCTCCCGTGTGGGAGACCCGGGTTCGATTCCCCGCCAGTGCAGGGCAATATTGACTTAATGAGCACGTTTTGTGTGCTCAGCCATCACTTCCATATTGAAGCATAATCGATGCCACAATATATCAGACACATGAAATATCTGTCCACTGGTGTGCATCGTCTCTAAAGGCTTCAACCTTGCCTACTATTTGAATGAAGGTCCTATTTCCAGCCCCCTAAAGGGAAGTGTGTGTGAAATAGTTTTAAGATTCGAGTTGATAAAAGAGATATCCTCATCTTAGACCATCTTTCTTCAGTGC
>JAUCMT010000517.1:0-12229 GCA_032357475.1 Enteromius thamalakanensis
CCTCATACATCTGGCAAATGTAGAGTTTAGCGGGAATTTCCCATACCATATTTGTCCGGATACAGCTCTTTTCATGCTATGGGGAACAAGATGAACGGATTTCCCCGCACTTTCAAATCCTGCCCAGTGTGTGTGCCTACTCACCAAGCACAGCAGCACCAGGAGTAGTTCGTAGGTCTAGACCATAGAACCGAACGAAAGTGTGAGGGGTGGACCACCCCGCTGCCGCACAGATCTTCTACAAGGGGACTACCGAAATAGGGGCCTTGGAAGCCTCAATCCCACGAGTCGAATGAGCTCTGACTCCCAACAAGGGTGGGAGGCCAGAGGACTCGTAAGATAGGTTAATCGCATCCACTGTCCATCTGTTTATGGTCTGTTTGGTTGTTGGAAAACCTTTCTTAGGTGGACCAAAACCGACCAAGAGCTGTTTGGTTCTGTGCCAAATTACTCTCCAGATCTGCTTCACCACCTCCGGGTGAAGCATCCATTTCCCGGGCCTCGGCCCCTGCCTCGACAGAAAATCTGCTTCCACATTCAACCTCCCGGGTAAATAAACTACTCTGAGTGAGAGTAGTTTGTCTTGGGCCCACAGAAGGATATGGCACGCTAGTTTGTACAACAGCCGCAATCTCAGCCCCCCCTGGTGGTTAATATAAGGTGTTGCTGGTGCAGACTAACACATGCTGGTCCATCAGGTCTATTAGGAAGTGTTTCAGAGCTTGAAACAAGGCCAGCATCTCCAGGCAGTTGATGTGCCACATAAGATGACGACCAGTCCACAGACTGCGGGCCGAACGGCAACTCATGACTGCTTCCCAACCAGTGAGGGATGCATCCGGTGACACGGAGCTCCCAACACCGGGCCCTGATGTAGGAACTTGGGGGCCCCCCACTTGTCTTAGGCATGTACAGCTCGTCGTACATGACACCTTGATCATGTGGAGGGGATTTCCCCTCAAGGAAACGCCCCTGTTCCGAAGCCACCACTGTAGGGACTCAGAGACTCAGCAGGTTCTGACACTGCTTGACAGTGAGTGACTGGCCCTCTCTCACTCTCGAGACTGCAGTGCAGATCGACACGATGTGCGCAGGTGTCATATGAGCCTGCATCGCGGTTGAATCCCAAACCATGCCAAGATATGTGGTTCTCTGTACCGGAGAAAGAACACTTTTCTTGGGGTTCAGTCTCAACCCGAGACGCCACATATATGCAAGAACTACATCTCGATGTGTTCTCGCCTGCTCCGCTGACTGTACTAAAATTAGCCAGTCGTCTATATAATTGAGGATGCGAATGCCTGTCCACACACTTTGTAAACATACTGGGTGAGAGGGACCGAACGAAGGGGAGAACTCGATATTGGAATGCTTTGCCTCCAAAAGTAATCCTCAGATATCTCCTGTGAGAAGGATGGATGGACACATGGAAGTATGCGTCTTTTAGATCTATCGTGACAAACCAGTCTCCGGACTTGATTTGTGACACGACCTGCTTGACAGTAAGCAGTAAGCGTGATGAGGGACCACCTCGATGACCTCCTTTCTCAACAATGTCTGTACTTCTTGCTCCATTACCAGAGCCTGCACGGCGCTCACAAGTGTCGGAAATACACCCGCAAAGCACAGTGGAGGTTTCCCTAATTTAATTTTGTAACCTCCTTCTACAGTCAGCAGGACCCAACAAGGTATATTCGGCAGTAGTTTCCACGCTGCCAGAAAACCTACTAAGGGAGCCAGCCTCTGGATGAGAGGGGAGAACCAGCTGATTGTATACACACGAGCCAGCCACAGATGGTCTCACGGCCGGTTCTCCGTGAGCGCCTGCTGTTATTACTCTCAGCCCCCTGATGCTGTCTATGACGGGCTGAGGCTGAGGTTGACGTTTGCTAGTGGACCTCCATGCCCTGTAACATTGGCAGGGTTAGTGAAAAATCCCCTGAGGGCAATGAAGACTGGCAGGGACCGTGTAATGCGGTATAACCTGTCGTCTTCGCTGGGGGGCTGCCCTCTGAAGCTCTAGAGCAGGAGCCTCAAGGCTTCTTACGAGAGCTCCTCTTTACCTGAAGCGTGACTCTCAAGTCCTGCTTTGGCTTAGAGGAGCCCTTGACAGAACGGCGCCAACCCCTCCTCTTTCTGCGTGGAGGAGCACGGTCGGCGAAGCTCTGCTTCTGCGTCTTACAGTATGAGAAGCTTGCATTCAGCCCAGCAAGTTGGAGAACGGCGAGGAAGGGACTGCTGAAAAGCCGCTGATTGCTTGTGTGCCTCCCGGTGCCTGCTAATGACTTTATTCACAGCATCGCCGAAACAGACCCCGGGGAACCAGAGGGCATTCACCAGACATGCTCTGTCTTTGTCTTTAACTTGTGACAAAGTCAACCACAGATACCACTCTGCGGCTACCAAAGCTGCCATAGACTGGCTAATAGCCCTAGCGGTCTCTTTGGTAGCATGCAGAGACAGATCAGCAGCCCTCTGGAGCTCTCTAATATTTTCAGAGCTTACCCTCTCGCTCTCATCCAACTTGCTGAGCAGGTCAGCCTGATATGCCTGCAATACTGCAGTTGTATGCAGACATGCAGCAGCCTGACCTGCCGCCGAGTACCCCTTCCCAACCAGGGCCGAAGATGTTCGTAACGGTCTGGTGGGAAGGGACGGAGCCTTCAAGGACGATGCCGAGGCGGGGGATCGTCCTATATCCATGCTCTCTCATGCTCGCGACGTCCCCATAAAAGTCCAAGGACGGGACAAAAAGACAAGCAGAAAACAGTCTTTCCCGCGATCTCACTACCTCAGCATGGAGATCAGGGAAAAACTGAAGGCTCTGTTTTGGAGGTGGTGGCCAATATCCTCGTCCGGCCATTCGATTTTTAATTTGGCAATGGCTCGAGTAATCCCCTCTACAAGCTCCTCATAATGAGGCGACGAAGAAGCTACTGCCTCCTCGGGGCAGTGCATCTCCTCATCCGCAGATGAAGAGAGCAACAGCCCTGCACCGCCCTGATCATGGGAAGGAGCCGCAGCGCGGGCTTCCTCACTCTCACGGGCAGCGGCGGACCTCGGTGAAGAGAGCGGAGAGAGGGGCTCGCCCGTCTGTACGAGGTCCCGCTGCGATCCCCATGAGTACTTTCTCCGCTCTGCCTCGGCATGAGTGGGTACAGCACCGTGAGGTATCGCAGCGAAGACTCCCTTTACTGGAACCATAACAATAATAGTGATTTGGACATAGTTTTCTCTTTTTTTATGTTTTTGCTGAGATGCTGAAATGTTTGCACACACACACACACAGAGTACGCTTTGCTGAATGACAAAAGAGCTGAATGTGCTTTAAGCTTTCTGGCCGTTGACGTCACCCGTCTATGACGTCTATCCATTTCATTGGTTTGATTATACACACTATTCAGAGCCATCGCACTGGAGCGTCTTCTGGACGCGGCTCCAGTTTCTGAAGAGGAACTATAATTTACATCCACTGGATGGTGTGATGATTGTTAATGCCAATGACCAAAAGGCACTAACAGAAAGTGTTGAAAGACAGATTGGTGAATCTCAAGAAAATATTGAGACTGGAAGGGAAGCTGTACAGACTTTCTTGTTCAAACTGAAACCTGCCGAGGTTTATTGGGCTAAAATTTCCTCTTGCATGCAGAAGACAGGAGAAAGTGTTGCAGAATTTGAAGAGCGCTTCAAACAAACATAGATGGAACATTCTGGCATGAATGAAAATGAAGATCTTGACAAATACTCACCTTGAAAACATCATTTGTAAATGGGTTACTAACAGAAATTTCTAAAGCTCTTAAACTGAAGTATGATGACTGGGACAGCATTAGAATAGTGTTCATGCAAATTGTTGAATGCTCAACAAACATTAAACGATCACAGGAAGTCAAACTCCAACTTTCCAATGCAACAACTGGACACTTAGGAATGAGCATGAAGGCAGAAATTATCTAAGACACCCAAGAACAAATAATTAGGGAAGATGCAGATATTGCAATGAGGACACTGGGTTCGTGATTGTAAGCTAAGTTTAGGACATCAAAACAATGAAGATGAAAACCTGATGAAGAGGTTCAGAAATTGAGACAGAAACAAAAACAGACTTTGCTAAATTCTGTGAAGCCGCAGGGAAACTAAAGAACATCTCACTGCAGCACCAGATAGCTACATCTCATACAAAAGCTGACGGACTCCAGGTGTATGCAAACAAGACAAGTGAAAACATCATACAGAAGGGGAACAGTATACACAGAAACAACTGAAGCCAAAGATGATGTCCAACTAAGCGGTGATGCTAAATAACCCATAAAGGAGAGAGGTCCACACAGAGCGGCATTAAGACAACTTAAACAAGACAGACAGCAGGACAGTGAACAAATGCAAAATGACGAGCACAAAGAAAAAGTATCATCAATAATGGAAAATGTTAAACTGCATGATGATAACCAATGCATTAAGGAAAACCACAAGGAAAATGGAATATGCCCTTCTGAACATGTCACAGGCCACCCCATGTCCAAAAAAAAAACAGACATCTGACAGCCTTGTCCAAACCGATGAAAGACTCAGACTTAGGAAACAATTTATGTGAATTTGCCTAGAGATGAGGGATAGATGATGTTGTGCTATTTTACTTTATATTATGCTATTTTGTCAGTATGGTATCATCTCATTTAAATTATGATGTATTGTAATCAATATACTAATTAATACAGTAAGTTAAGTTATTCCAATATTGGATGTCCTAATGTACATTGAAAGTTTGAGGCCCCAGCTATTGGGCAGTACTGGTGGTTTCCAGAGAACTTAGATGACCCTATGATTTTGGGTGGCTTCCAGAATATGAAAGATAAACAAGTTTGGTTATGTCCCATGTACCTTATTGGCAGTAGAAAAGAGATGGCCAATTTGGCCAAATTCCTTCACCGAATGGCCAGGGGAGTGAAGCTGGCTAACAATTAAAATTGTCCAGGTGGGCTGATAAGAAAGTAAGGTAAACCAAACAAACATAGCCAATTAAAACCGGAACTAACATTTATAGTTAGAAAGATAGATATACCTTTACTGTGAGCGTGATTTCATCAAGTACAAGATAATCCTGGATCAACATCCTTGTTGATCCTGGAACAACATTTCAATTAACCAATCAGAATTGAGGAATCATTTTTCTGGTAATATCTGTTTTACACTTATAATCAGGGTTAGGTGCTGCTACACCTTTGTTAATCAGCTATCATTTCCCACTAATTTCAGGCATTCATTTTGGGTAGGGGTAGGTTTAAATGTAAGGATTGGGATAAGTTTATATTTTTGAACAGTAATGTTGATCCAGGATCATGTCTAACTTGGCAAAATCACGGTGACCATAAATTGACACCTCAAGGGACAGAGTTTTCAGATGCAGCGGCTGTCATTTCGGTTTGTTACTTTGTCTAATAAAGTCTTATTTTGAGATCTGGAACTCTGCTTTTCGAGCTTCATTGCACATTGAAGAAAATCATCATTGGTGTTGGGCCACTACAATATCCAAGTTTCCATCCAAGGTGCTTTTGCGGAAAAATAGTTGGCGCTTACATTTTTTTACCAATATAGCTGTGTCATGAGTTCCCTCTAGCTTCACATTCACCACACCTCCATTGGACTCTTTCTCTCACAGACTCAATTGCCCATTAACCACTGCACCTCCACACCTGCTAGCACTCAGTAATCATTTGTCAGCTGTTGTTCATTACCACACCCATTCACCCTCACTATTTATCTGTCCCTTTCACACTCAGTCAGACATAAAGCATTAGGTGCGTTCGAGCTCATGCTGCGCTGGGTAGACCGATCGGCAAGATTAGTCGAAAGCAGTCGGGTAGGATCTGAAAACGGAGCCGTCAAGTCGGACACGTTGGGGATCTCGTTGCTTCCTCAAACATGGCAGATTATGTGGCATTTGCCTACTTTATTGCAGATGAACTGGAAGCTATAGAAATACCTTTTTTGTTCCTTTGCTGTCTTTCACATTCATTGTTATATTATTAATTTAGTTTTTTCTTGCACTTGGTAATCATCGTCCTTATATATGCGAAGTGAGAGACCATGGTACTATACTCAAGGTGTGTGACTCGTTATGTCTAATAAAAACTAATCAATGCAATTACACTTAACAGATTTCAAATAGTCTGATTTAAGTGTTTTTTTTTGTGGTTTAGAATGTATGTGATATTTTTGGCATAAACAAGTTTTAGGAAACTAAAAACATTGAACATGAAAGACCTGCACATTATAAGGAATTAGGTTGTTTTTTTGTAGTTTGATTTAGATTGTAGTATAATTTTGTTATGTTGTGTTTTGTGGTATGTATACACTTTTTTACATTTAACTCTTACCTTCAGTTAGCTAAGGGCAGGTTAGACAACCCAGCGAGAAAAATCATAGATGTACAAGCACAATGTATTTGTCTTTATTATAATTTATACCAGTGTATAAAAGTGATCTGAATGTTGTATTTTTCAGTTGACAATGCACACTAGCGCAATTGATCTCAGGTGGAAGAAGCTGCCTTTTATCACTGCACTGATTTGTTTTTCAAAGTTCAGTAACGAATCTACTACAACACCTAGGTTCCTTACATAGGGTCGGACAGTGGCAGATATAAACCCTAAATTAAAAGCATGTGAATTTCTGTAGTGACTTAAAAACAGGACTTCGCATTTGCTTTCATTCAGCTGTAAAAAATTAGATGCCATCCAAGATTTTATCTCCTCCAAACAGCTATGCAGCCTACTTAAACAGGCACTGCTGTCAGTTTTTACTGGAAGGTAAAACTGGGTATCGTCAGCATAATAGTGGTAAGAGATATTATATTTTTTTAAAATGTCACAGAGGGGAAGCATTTACAGAGAGAAGAGAAGAGGGCCTAAAATAGACCCTTGAGGCACACCACTTGACGAAGATGTGACCTTCCCAATGCACATCGAGAATGATCTCCCTTTGAGATATGAGTCCAACCACTGAAGGGCAGTACCCTGAATTCCCACCAGGTTTTCTAAATGATGTAGCAACTATGATCATTTGTATGAAATGCTGCACTTAAATCTAGTAAAACAAGAACCGCATGAGAGCCCGAATCAAGGACTTGCAAGAGATCATTTGAAACTTTCAAAAGAGCACTTTCTGTGCTGTGCAGAGATCTAAAACCAGACTGGAAAGTATCCAGAATAATGCAGGTACTAATGTAAGAATCCAGCTGACTATAGACCACTCTCTCTAAAATTTTTGAGATAAACGGCCATTTTGAAATAGGTCTAAAATTATTGAGGACAGATGGATCCAGATGAGGTTTTTTCTTAGAGGATGAACCACAGCATGTTTGAAACTCATTGGAACAACTCCATTTACTAAGGAATTATTAATGCTGTTACGGCTGTTACGGCTGGACTCAGCACTGCAAATACTTCCTTAAAAAGACGAGTTGGAATGACATCAGATTCACAGCTGGATGTTTTAACTTTACCAACGAGCTCAGCGAGCTGTTCAGAGGAGACGGGATGGAAATAAGTTAACCTATCTGTTGGTGAACTGCATAAAGGGGAATCAAATGTTGATGGCTTAATAGAAGCCTTAATATCCAGTACCTTATTAACAAAGAAATTTAGGTAGTTCTCACATGTTTGCTGGGATGGATCAAGAAGTTGGATAAGTAGGAGATTTAGCAACCGATCAATAGTCTTAAACAGCATTCTGGGCCGATTGGAGTTTTCTTCGATAAGCTTGGAAAGAATTCAGACCTGGCCTCTTTGACTGACCTCTGGTAGTTGGTTAAGTTTACCATCAAGCACTCAAATGAGACCTGGAGTTTGTCTTTTTTCCATTTGCGCTCTGCTTTCCGGCATTCCTTTCTAAGAACACGGGTGTGGTCATTTAACTAAGGCTGAGTGCAGTCCTTACCCTTCGCTTTTCTTAAGAGGAGCAACGGAATCTATAGAAATGAAGCAGGAGTTAGTAAAAACCTCCAGAATCTCTTCTGTGCTTAATGTATCAAAAAACACAGGATCTACACAATTTGCTAGATAGTGCTCGGAGAATAAACTGGCCATGGAAGACTGAATCAACCGAAAATAGCTAAAAGTCTTGGTGCAAGACGGAGTGGGAGAGTCATAATCAAATTCAAACACAATTGGCAGATGGTCTGAAAAAGCTGCATCAATCACACTCAGGTTTGTTATAGGGACACCAAGAGACAGTACCAGATCCAAAGTGTGGCCCAAGTTATGAGTAGGGGCAAAAACAAACTGTGACAAATTCAAAGATTCAGTGTGGAATAAAAACTCTTTCACCAGAGGTTTAGATGGACAGCACAAATGGATATTAAAATCTCCTAGAATCAGCAGCCTATCACACCGAGATACAATATTAGCAAGAAATGCAGAAAATTGCTCAATAAAGTCCTTGTTGAACTTAGGAGGCCTGTAGACCAGGGCACATAATACAGGACCTCCTATATCGATCCTCATTAACTGCACCTCAAAGCTAGTGTACCCATCAGTATTAATTTTTTTGTTTTTAAAATGGCTTTTAAAAACAGTAGCAACCCCGCCACCATTGCCAGAAGGTCTAGTGGTGCTAAAAAAGGCACAATCAGGAGGAGCAAGTTCACCCAGAGATAATAAATTGTCCGCTTTCAGCCATGTTTCAGTCACACATAAAAAATCAAGCGCATTTGTGCTGAAAAAGTCATTTAAGAAACGATTAGTTTGATAAAGACCTTGCATCTTCACTGTCTGCTGAACAGAACTAACAGTTTTTAGAGATGACAGCTGAATTGAACAAAGGTTTTGAGGGTTTACAGATTGCAGTTTGAATTTTGATGACAACCGATGCGATGAAATCACTGGAATATTGTCCAGGGAGGCAACGCTGCGCGCTGTTACAGAAACTGCGTCGAGATCCCCGATGGATATAACGAGGACGGCACAGATTTTTTTAAGGAAGCACATGAATTGTAAATGTCCACGGGAAGTCGAAATGAAGAGTACAGATCTGAGGATGAATAAAAAAGAGACATAGCCCAGCCAGAAATATAGTTCACATCTGTGGCAGCAAGGAGAGAATTAAAAGCATTAGCACAGATAAAGCATACCAGCATAGTAGAGAGCAGAAGTGAGTTCATCCTGAATTGGTGACAGGTCTTTCAGCCCTCTCCGCAGCCAGCCCAACACAGGCAGCCGCGTCAGTCATGCAGTCTCTCCCGCAGACACGGGACAAATTTCACTGCAGCCAGCAGTAGACCGTCCAGTCAAAGGCAGAGTTGTGGATTTCAGGTCGCGCGAGTCGAATCTCACCGCAGGTAGCGGCAGATCCTCCAGCCGGGTGCAGAAGATCCCAGGCTGTGTGAGCTGATCTGATCCTCCCTGTGGCTAGTGATAGACCCTCCAGTCGGGGGCAAATGATCCAGGGCTGCCTGAGCCGCTCCGCTCCGATCCAATCCGATCCTCCCTGTGGCTAGTGATAGACCCTCCAGCCGAGGGCAAACGATCCAGAGCTGCTTGAGCCGCTCCGTTTCGATCCTCCCTGTGGCTAGTGATAGATTCTCTAGTCGTGGGCAAATGATCCAGAGCTGCCTGAGCCCCTCTGCTCCAATCCGATCCTCCATGTGGCTAGTGATAGACCCTCCAATCGGGGGCAAATGATCCAGAGCTGCCTGAGCCGCGCCGATCCGATCCAATCCAATACTCCCTGTGGCTGGCTAGCGGTAGACCTTCCAGATCCAGGGCTGCCCGAGCCGATCCAAACAGAACCTCCCTGTGGCTTGCGGTAGACCCTTACGTCGAGGGCAGATGATCCAGGGCAACAACATTTTTAAAACAAATGAATAAATAAATAAAAATAATTTAAATTATTAAACCGGGAGCAGCAGCAGTCAGCCGGAAGTGATGAGTGACTCGAGAAGAGAAAAATGTCTTGTCAAATTTGGGTCAATATTCACCAATTTCACAGATATCTAATGTCCATCACTGGTCTCCACGTCTGTCCAAATCTCATCGCATAGCCGCTAGTTTCTCCAGGATGTTTTCCAATTTGCGGTCCATAGCCACAGTCTGAGTGGTCAATAGGAGCCAGTGAGGAGAGATAGGGGAGGGAAAGGAGAAAAAATGTGTCCGCCTTCGCTGAGAGAAAAAGTAGAGAGTTGATGATACAGAAAGAGGTTCTACAAGTTAAGAGATCCCACCAATCTGTCTTATGTGATGACCACCCCCTAGGTGACACTTGATCCAAATATCACAAAGTCATTGGTGATAAGAGTAACCATCACTTCACTACTTCGCCCCCTAGGTTAGCGAAAGCAAAATGTACTACACTTGCACTGTTTTTGAGATGATAGTATGCTGTCTAGTAGGCTGTTTAGTACTATGTTATGATCAACAGTGTCAAACGCAGCACTAAGATCTACAAGAATGAAATCTACAGAAAATGTTGTTTAAGTGGTTGGTCAGCTTATTAAAAACAACCTTTTCAATAATATTGCTTATAAAAAGAAGAGTTGATATTGGTCTGTAATTACTCAATATAGTAGGATTAAGATTGCTCTTTTTCAGAAGAGGCTTAACAACTTAATGACATTACTAGTTGATGCTTAATAGGCTGCAGATTAGGACAGCTTGAGAAGACCTTAGACTTTCCATTACATAATAAAACAGGAAAAGGTACAGGCACACTGGGTTCCTGCTTGTTTTTGAGTGTTACAGCTATCATAGTAAGACCCGACATGTATCACTGAGAGATGCTATCAGTTGTTTTTAGCTCACCTAGACCTAGTTTCGGCCTTGGTGCTGGGGCAGCGTTCAAATCCGATCCGATCCGATCCTCCCTGTGGCTAGTGATAGACCCTCCAGCCGAGGGCAAACGATCCAGGGCTGCCTGAGCCGCTCCGCTCCACTCCGCTCCGATCCTTCCTGTGGCTAGTGATAGACCCTCCAGTCGGGGGCAAATGATCCAGGGCTGCCTGAGCCGCTCCGCTCCGATTCAATCCGATCCTCCCTGTGGCTAGTGACAGACCCTCCTGGAGCTCTACCAGGAGGAAGAGGCTGAGCTGGGTCCAGATGTCTTGGTAGTAGAGCACATCAACTTGCTTTAGTAAAACAGTAGCTATATTAGCCCAAGCCAAATATATATTGGCTATCATTTAGCTCACTTTTAAACAAAATGAAATACTAATGCTGGATGTGGCTAGATTAAATAAATAACCAGAAGAAAAATATTACATTAAATAAAATAACTAAACTAAAATAAGTTAAACAAATAAGTAAAAAAAATGAAAGCTGGCTATTATTGCCTTCTCTTTAAGGGGTCATACGGTGGTACATGCACTTTTTCAAGCTGTTTGGACTGAACTGTGTTGGGAGTGTGTGTGTAGACAACCACCCTACAATGATAAAGATCCACACTTAGTTTTCTTTTAATTTAATAAAAATAAGTTGCCCCTTCTGAAATCAAGCTATTCTCAAATGCATGTCGGTGTGAGGCCACTCCCACAATAGTTGATTGACAGCAGCATGTCACACAGACTGAACTAGTGTCTTACCTCAGACCCGCCCTGAGTGAGCCGTCATCAGAACGAAATGCAGAGACCAGCAAGACACCTAAGAGATTGAGATGTTTTGATGTTGAATGTATTAATGAACATAGCAGTAGTGATTTACCCCCGACATCAGAGAGACTGAAGATGCGGAAGAGTAACCTTATATTTGGTTCTGAAGGGAAACGCCCCCTTGATCAACATGGCATTTTATGTGTTTATGTTCGCGTGAATCATTCATGATCTATGGAATTATTTCTGTGCCAATAAAAATGAACAAAACTTTATGAAACTAAACGTAACTTTACAAGAAACGATCAAGAATATGCCACTGCAAAAGAAGAAAAACACAATGAAAATGAAAAAATGAACTCAGTCGAACAAATTTAACATGCTTTTCAAATATGCTTCAGGTTTGTGCCAAAATAGCTAACGAAAATTTTCGAAGCGTCAGCAAAAGCTGTGGCAACGCATTCAGAATCCATGATTCGCGAAAACAATTCTTTGAAAGTCATTAACAAAGAATGAAGCATATTTGAAGAGCATGTTAAATTCATGCGACTTGAGTTCATTTTTTCATTTTCATTGTTTTTCTTCTTTTGCAGTGGCATATTTTTGATCGTTTCTTGGAAAGTTACGTTCAGTTTTATAAAGTTTCGTTCA
>JAUCMT010000518.1:0-12228 GCA_032357475.1 Enteromius thamalakanensis
ACCATTGCTAGGACCACCGATTTAGGTAGTGTACCTAAGAATAGATTTTCCTGATTACATACGCGGGATCCTGCAGGAATGGAAAAATTTTTAAGACTCACTCAGTCTATGGGGTACTTGGCCGTGGTGGCAAGCAATGCACGTGCATGGCCTAATCTTACAGCTGGCGAAACAGTCACCTTTTTCACAAATAAAGTGATGCCGCACGAAGCCGATACAATGTTTAGTTTATAAGCTGACGTGTCACTCCTCATTAAGCAGAATTCATCTTTTGCTCTTGTTATACGAATTTTTATATCCACTCCATTAAGCATCAGTTTTTCTTGAAAAAATATATCACTGGGTATTATAGGTAATAATAGCTCTACAATATTGCTGGCGTTGGTGAAGGCGGCTCTCTTTATCAATCCAATATTTCCTGCTGAAGGATCAGCGACATCCATGTGACCTTCTGTATCTTTATAAAACAACCCCGCAGAAAAAAGTGTTTTTATCATAGTAAAGAAGACTCTCAATAAGACATCGATAAGGATGGGTGCTAGTGCTCTATGAAATCAAATGATCCCACAAAGAAATATCCACTTGAGAAAAAATAGATGCTCCAGGATAGTTAATAAGACCCACAGGTGCACCTTCAGCAATGTCGGAACCGTCTGGGTTAGTGATTTTGACGCATAAAAACAGTAAAGTGTTATTTAAGTCTATTTAATCCTCTCCAGTCCCTGCTATGTAAAACTCGCTGATAATGGCGGTACCTTTTTTTTTATAGCTTTTTGCGTCAGAGGCACTGTGAAAAGATCGAGTTCTGATTTAATACATTCTTCCGACATGTTATGTAATAACGCCATGATCTAGAAAATCGTCTTGCCAGATCTCTTCCTCTTTGAGGTTGTAATGTGTTTAGTCTTCGCTTTGCACTTGCATTTAGTGACTGCTGACATCTTAGTACTGCGTCTTCTTTTCTTAGAAGACTGTTGACCACTCCTCCTGATCCCCAGAGGCCTGGATAACCTCTTGCGTTCACCATTAATCCTGACCCTTCTTGAGTACCATTTGTAGCCCCCCTGCCCTCTTGGGAATCATAACCCAAGTTCTAAAGGGTGGAGCACCGGGTTCTTTTTGTTTGGTGTCTCTCGACTATAACTGTAAGGCCTCACCTCTGATACCACAGCTTATAAACAGGGAATTTACGTGAATCTAGGGATTTAAAAGCAGCAATGAAGATTTATTTAAAGCCCAATGTGACACAGAGACTGCTTATAATAAAATACAATAAAAATATATATATAGGATGTATAACAACAAATATTATATTTAGGTTAGAGGAAAGGTATATAATCTAGATATGAATAATCAGTATATTTCTAAAATTTTTTAAAATAATAATCAATAAGGAAACAAATCTGCGCAAGTTCTACTATGCCAACTCAATACACGTGAAATGTTCAGCGTCAAATACTCAACACCAAATCCTTCAGTTAACTGTATCCAAAAAATAAAACAATGAGCAGTACCTGAGTTCCCTCGTTGTCAGAGGACCTGTGAGCGCTTCCGGAGGCTCAACGGGTCTATCTGATCTCCTCTTCTTAGTCACACACTGACAAATAAGTTTCACTCAAAATATTCAGACGAATGGTCTAATATTATTGTCACGCTCAGCTGGAGCTGCCAGTCAAAGACTACTGTTGGCACTCCAGCTTTCTATGAACTCTATATGTTTCATGTCTGTTTCTCCTGGACTCCATTTCCCAGCATGCCCCTCTCTCTCTCAGCTGTTACTTGTAAGGTTAATCATTCAATCAGTCAATCATCATCTCCACCTGTATAAGTACTGGTTTGTTTGTCTGTCTAGTCGCTGATCATTGTATGCGGCTAGACCCATCCTTGTAAAGCGTTTTCTCTGTGTTTGATTGTTTGTTTGTTTGTTTGTTTTTTGGATTTCTCGTTTCTGACCTTGCCTGTTTCCTGGTTCTCGATTCTCGGCTTCTCCCTCGGACTCTGTATGCTCATCGCTCGACCTCTTGCCTGGTATTTTGGATTTGTCTCTGTCTTGTCTCCACTATTACTGTTCGCTGGTGTTCGACTGTATCCTGTTTTCACTGCCCTTGCACTTGTGCAATAAATACCCTGCAAATAGATTCCACTGCCTCCGTACTCATTCATCACATAATGATCAGCCCACACGAATCTAGCGGGTATTTCCCTGAGGACTCCAGTCATGGCAAAGATGTGATGTGGCGCCTTAGTTCGATCTTCCAGCGCGGACGTAACATAGAGGATTACGTCGAGGAATTCGTCGCACTCAGCCATCTAGCCCAAGCAAGTGAAAAGGAGCTCAAAGACTGCTTCCTCATGGGACTTGACTTAGAGGTCCTCTATGCGGTGGATGATGAGCTGATTGAAAACCCGGATTGGACTCTTTGTGAACTGATTGACGCGGTGTTGCAAACCCTCGGATCCCCGCTGACAGTAGGTGAGGTCGAGTCTAAAGAGCCTAATCATCAACCACAGCAATCCACGAACAACCAGACTGACGCGAGTGAGATATTGCGCTCTATTTTTACTCTCGCTCATGAAATGGCTGACACGGTGGATTCTCAACCCGAAATGACGGCAGAAGCAGCACACACCAACTCGCAGTTGGGAATGTCAGTTCCGCTGAAATCCTTTGTGGGTTCCAGCACGTCACTAGGGTTGCCAGTCCCAGTGAATTCCCTCGTGGGGCTCAAACCACAACAAACGGGTTACAGTCCCATTCCACGGCGTCAGGGGCCGTGTTTTACTCAGGCGGTGCGGTTCATTTCGGCGGTTCGGGACCCGCAACTATGCGGTGTTAACCGCTCATCACGGCGACAGGGGCCGTGTCATGTTCAATTGGGTACGATGTCACAGCTCCGGGAGCTGTCTTTCACCCTAGCTAGTGCAGACCCGCTAGCAATGGGTTCCGAGAACATATCACAGCGAGAGAGGCTGTGTAATGTTCAATTGGGTGCGGCATCAAAGCTAGGGGAGCTGTCTTCCACCCTAGCTAGTACAGACTCGCTAGCAATGGGGTCTGAGAACATATCACAGCGAGAGGGGCTGTGTAATGTTCAACTGGGTCCGGTATCACAGCTAGGGGAGCCGTCTTCCACCTTAGCTAGTATTGACCCGCTAGCGATGGTTTCCAACACCTTAACACTACGAGAGGGGTGGTGTGGTGTCCAATCTGTCCCTGATACACAGCCAGGAGAGCTGTTTAATGTCCAGCTTGGTCAGGTGTCACAGCCAGACATGCTGCTGAAAGCCCAGTTGGTACCGGTTACGCAGCCAGGAGAGCTGTTGAACGTCTGTACGGTCTCTGAACCGCAAAACACAGATTCCAGTTCCGTATCACAGCGAAAGGGGCCGTGTATAAGCCTGTCGGTACCGGGTATGCAGCGTGAGGAATCGTGTATGTCCCTGTCAGTTCAAGTTTCACCACCAGTAGCGCTGTTGAAGGTCCTCATTGTTACGGACCCACAAGTAAGGGGTTCCAACCCCGTCCCACGGTACGAGGAGCCGTGGGTTGTCCAGTCGGTTTCGCTTACACAGCCTGAGGGGCTGTCCGAAAGCCTTACGGGGGCTCAATTCTCAGAAGGGGATACATGGCCTGGAGAACCGGGCGACACGCCGGTCTCTACCACTGAGGTTCCGACAGTGGTTGCAAATCCTCAGGGGGAGGCAGTCGCTTCCTCAGAGGGCCCATTGATGGCTGCACGGTCCTCAGATTCAGAGGTCAACTTACCTCTGCACATGGTCGGTTCGGTCCCGAGAACGGAGGATCCGTCAGTGGCTGCACGTTCCCTGGAAATGTTGACTAACGTCATGGATTTCCCAGGGGATCCACTGATGGCTGCACAGAATCTGTATCGGGCCGGTCCAGCTAATAATCTGTTTGTGCTCCTCTCTGCAGCTCAGTATCCTGACCAATCAAGAGGGGTGTCTCCATCATCCTCTTCGTCCGGGAGTGTGGCTTCATTGTCGAGTCAGCTCGGGAGGACAATGTTGCTGTCTGATCTGTCCGGGAGGGGTGTTAAGCCATTCACTTCACCCCGGAGGGTGCTGTCGCAGCCCGCACGGCTCCGGAGGGCGTTACCAGAGGCAGTTTGTTCCAGAAGGGCGTTATCAGTGACTGTTCGGCCTCTGAGGGCATCTCCGTCTTCTGCGCCACCCTGGAGGGCGTCTTTTCCTCCGGCTCAGCCCAGGTGGACCTCCTTGCCATCTGCCCCGCCTTGGAAGACATCTCTGCTGTCTGGCCTGCCCAGGTGGGGATCTCCGCCGTCTGATCCACCGTGGAGGTCGGGTCCTCCGTCTGCTCCATCCAGGTGGAAATCTCTGCTGCCTGCTCTACCTAGGTTGGCATTCCCGCACCCCACTTCACCCTGGTGGAGTTCATCGCCATCGGCTCCTCTCTGGTGGCCGTTACCGTCAGCTCCCGTCTCAGGAGCGTCTGGAAGCCGCTCCTTAAGGGGGGGGCTATGTCACGCCCAGCTGGAGCTGCCAGTAAAAGACTACTGTTGGCACTCCAGCTTTCTATGAACACTATATGTTTCATGTCTGTTTCTCCTGGACTCCATTTCCCAGCATGCCCCTCTCTCTCTCAGCTGTTACTTGTTAGGTTAATCATTCAATCAGTCAATCATCATCTCCACCTGTATAAGTACTGGTTTGTTTGTCTGTCTAGTTGCTGATCATTTTATTTGGCTAGACCCATCCTTGTAAAGCGTTTTCGCCGTGTTTTATTGTTTGTTTACTTTGTTTGTTTGTTTGTTTGTTTTTCGGATTTCTCGTTACTGACCTTGCCTGTTTCCTGGTTCTCGATTCTCGGCTTGTCCCTCGGACAAGGTATTTTCATCGCTCGACCTCTTGCCTGGTATTTTGGATTTGTCTCTGTCTTGTCTCCGTTATTACTGCTCGCTGGTGTTCGACTATATCCTGTTTACACTGCCCTTGCAGTTGTGCAATAAATACCCTGCAAATAGATTCCACCTCAGTCGTCATTCGTCACAGGTTTCTTAGAAACACATTGCTTTTCAGTTCATGAGATGTAAATTGATGGACTGGGGTGTTGTGGATTACTTGTGGATTAGTGTGATGATTTAATCAGATGGAGTCAGATGGTTAGACCGTCATTCTGATGGCACCCATTGATGTAATCTGTTTCAATGTAGAAACTCCTCTACATCTTGCATGACCTCAGGCTTACATTACCAGCACGATTTCGTTTTCTTTTCTATTTTTACACTTATAAATGCTGCTGTGCAGATGAAGACAAGCTATACTTATGCACTCATACAATTTAAACATTAATGACAAAGTATTAATTAATCTCAACTTCAGACTCAAACTTTTTCAAGTATATATATAAATGCATGACACATTTTATTATTAATCTTTTCAGCCTCTCTCTCTTTTAGACGAACAAGTGAGCATTTCTACTGTCCCACTTTACTTCCTTCCTCTTCTGTCATTATCTTGTCTTTATCTTCCTCTCCATTTTTCTGTACATCCAATCTGTCACACATATGCTCCTAACCCTCTCTCTCTCTTTCTCTCTCTCTTTGTGTCTCTCTTCATCACATCTGGTAGTGATTAGCTGGTGTGCTGAAAGCAGCTGCAAAGACAAACAGGCACGCATGTCATGCATCCCGCCAGACCTAGGGTGTGTTTGCTAGGAGAATGATACAAGTCTCTATATTTCAGGGTGTTGCTGTTGCGTATACAAGTTTTCATTACAATATGTGTATTTGAGCTTTCTTATATCTGATTTGTTAGTGTTAGTGAAATTATGTAACTTGGGGCAGGAGTTTCTGAATGAAAACATGTTTGGTTAATGCGAGGGTGTGTTTATGAAATGCCCTGTTGTTTAACACTTCAAAGTTTGTAATGTTTAGTTTATGAAGCACATCCTGTCTCAATTACGCAGAATTTAATAGTGTTAAACTGGAACGAAACAGTGTGTCATCAGGGGTCTGAAATAATCCAAGAGTACAATCTGCCCGCTACATTTTGTTCTTTCCATCCGTGGTACTTCACACAGTTTGCAGTCACTGTCTGAAAGTAAACATGTTCTCCGTAGGGATAATATTGTCATGGCACCTAAATTTCAGGAGATGTTACCAATACCAGTAAAATCCCACGGTCCTCTGCACCAATTCTGGTACCATAATAAAAATGAATGCTATGAATATTTATACGTAAATATAATGGGTACGGAAAGTATTCAAACCCCCACAAATTTTTCACTCTTTGTTATATTGCTGTAACGTAAGGACTGGACACAGGTGAGTAAAATCCAAAATGATATTTATTTAAACAAGAACCAAGGTAAGCAAACATAAAGTCATCCAAAACTGGGAATAATGATAAGGGAACTCAAAAGTCTTTCTTTCCAAAGGGACGGAGAAGAGGATCCGTTGCACACCACCACACACCACAGAGAAGGACGATCACAATGACGACGATGAGACAACACTGGAGACGGAAATGGAACGAAGGAGACACTAGGGAGACAGCAGGGCTTCACGGAGACTTCTGGGAATACAAGGTAAGAGTTAGCAGGTATTGTAACACAGGTAAGTATTGTCCTCTACGTGTGAACGAGCTTGGACGTAGACTGCGGTGTGGTGTGTGCTTATGAGGGGTGTGCATTAGTGCAGGGAAGTGGCATCAGGTGAGCAGACCAGGTGACGATGATTAGAATTCTGGTGACTGTGATCTCTGGGTGCCAGTGAGGGTGGAGCCTGGTGTGGATGTTACAGTACCCCCCCCTCCAGGCCCCCTTCCCGAGGCTGGGACCCTCCGACGCCGTGGTGATCTTCCTCTGCCTCTGGGTGTACGTCGTCCCTGGGAACCCATGATCTTTCTTCGGGCCCATAGCCTTCCCAATCAATAAGGTATTGAAGTTGGCCACCACGACGCCGGGAATCGAGGATCTCGTGGATGCTGTAAATCGTCCCTTCATCGATGACCATAGGAGGAGGGGGCTCTTCGTCACCAGGCTCTGTGGGAGGAATGAGAGCATCATGACCTGGTTTCAGAAGTGATACGTGAAAAGTGGGGTGAATTTTGTAGTGACGTGGTAGGTTTAACCTGTAGGTAACTGGATTGATCTGTCCCGAGAATGGTAAAGGGGCCAACATATCTGGGACTCAACTTACGACAGGGCAGGCGTAGGCGTAGATCCCTGGTAGACAACCAAACTCTTTGTCCTACTTGATAGTCGGGTGCGTTGGATCTACGGGAGTCGGCGTTGGTTTGGTGCCTACGCACTGCCCTCTGTAGATGGTGATGGGCTTCGTCCCAGACCCTCTCGCTCTCCCGGAACCAGTAGTCGACAGATGGAACGTCGGATGGTTCGCCAGACCAGGGGAAAAGTGGGGGCTGGAAACCGAGTATGCATTGGAAAGGTGTTAATCCAGTAGAAGACTGTCTGAGAGAGTTCTGGGCATACTCTGCCCAGCCCAAATACTGGTTCCAGGAGTCCTGGTGGCCGTGGCAGAAGGTATGGAGGAACCGCCCCACCTCTTGGATCTTACGCTCAGTCTGTCCGTTGGCTTGAGGATGATATCCAGAGGTCAGACTGACAGTCACACCTAGGAGCTTGAAGAAGGCGTGCCAGACACGGGAGATGAACTGCGGTCCTCTGTCGGATACTATATCCTCAGGTAGGCCGTACACTCTGAAAACCTGATGAAACAATTGTTGCGCTGTCTCCCATGCGGTAGGTAACCCTTTCAGAGGAAGGAGGCGGCAGAATTTTGAGAATCGGTCAACAATCACCAAGATACATGTGTTACCTTCTGAGGATGGTAGGTCTGATATGAAGTCCACTCCTAGGTGTGACCAGGGCGGTTAGGAATCGGGAGTGGTAGTAGTTTTCCTGCTGGCAGATGACGAGGGGTTCTAGAAATGGCACACTCCCGACACCCTCTCATGTACCTGCGCACATCCGTGTCCATGTGAGGCCACCAGAATAGATCTTGCAGCAGCGAGAGGGTTCTGTTGGCCCCAGGATGCCCAGTGCCCAGAGAAGTGTGAGAGGCGTGAATAAGTTCCAGTCGTTCTCCTTCGGGTACAAAACGGACATTGGGAGGACAACCCGGCGGAGGGACAGGAACTGGTTCGGTTGCGGCTGGAGGGGTCACCCATTGAATGGGACTCACAAACATCTCCTGGGGTATGATGGGCTCAATAGGTTCGGGCTCGATCTCCGGGGCATGGAGTCTGGAAAGAGCATCAGCCCGAACATTCTTAGGGCCACGTCTGTAAGAGATTGTAAACTTAAAACGGGTGAAAAAGAGAGCCCATCGTGCTTGTCTGGGATTTAAGCGTTTAGCATCTCTAAGATATAGTACGTTTTTGTGATCCGTTAATACCTGGAAAGGATGCACCGACCCCTCCAGCCAATGTCTCCACTCCTCCAGTGCAAGCTTGATGGCGAGAAGTTCTCTATTACCTATATCGTAATTCCTCTCCGCCGGGTTGAATTTTCTGGAGAAGTAGGTACACGGCTTCAGCTGCGGTGGGTTCCCCTGCTGCTGGGACAGGACGGCTCCTGCTCCGGTGGTGGAGGCATCAACTTCCACAACAAATGGAATCTGTGGGTCAGGTAAGGATAAAATGGGTGCAGTGGTGAAGGCTTCTTTCAGTTTTTGGAAGGCGCTTGTGGCTTCGGATGTCCATGGTAAAACCTTGGGTTTACCTTTCAACAGACTGGTCAGGGGACTAGCTAGCAAACTAAAGTTCATGATAAAGCGCCTGTAAAAATTAGAGTAGCCTAGGAAGCGCTGGAGTTCTTTTACATTGGTGGGTTGTGGCCAGGCAAGAACGGCATCGATTTTGGATTTATCCATACTGATCCCCGTAGGAGCGATATTATAGCCAAGGAATTGGGTCTGATTCTTATGGAAGGTACACTTTTCTGCCTTCATATAGAATTGATGTTCTCGGAGCTTGGCCAGGACCTGCTTAACGTGCTGCTTGTGCTCAGCTAGGGTAGGTGAATATATTAAAATATCGTCGATATAGACGACCAGAAATCGATCCAGGAATTCTCTAAACACTTCATGCATGCAATCCTGGAATATGCTTGGCGCGTTTCCAAGGCCATACGGCATTACAGAATATTCATAGTGACCAGTTGGGGTTACGAAAGCTGTCTTCCACTCGTCTCCAGGTTTAATGCGGATAAGATTATAAGCACTTCTTAAATCAAGTTTAGTAAACCACTTAGCCCGTCTGAGTTTCTCTAGAGCAGATGGGACTAATGGCAGAGGATATTTGAAAGGGACTGTCACCTTATTGAGTGCGCGGTAATCGATGCAGGGCCGGAGTCCACCGTCCTTCTTGGCCACAAAGAAGAAGCTGGATGCAGCAGGGGAAGTGAAAGGACGGATGTAGCCATGTGCCAATGCCTCTCGGATGTATTCCTCCATGGCCTTCGTTTCCGGGATAGACAGAGGGTAAATCCTACCCTTGGGCACTGGAGCATCCGGCATCAGATCAATCACGCAGTCCCATGGGCGATGTGGCGGCAAACATGTGGCTCTCCTGGGGCAGAACACATCCGCGAACTCCTGATATTCTGGTGGGAAATCAACAGATTGTTTGTCAGGTGGACTCTCAACTGACGTAGCACACACAGAGAGAGGCTGGTTAGTCTTTACAGGTAAGTTTGGGAAACAAGTGGAATGACACATTTTACCCCATTTCAGAATTTCTCCTGTGCCCCAGGAGAGAATAGGCTCATGTTTTGCCAACCACGGTCGCCCCAAAATGATGTCCACTTGAGAGCCCTCCAGTACCAACAATGATATTTCCTCTTAATGTAAGAGACCAACTGTCATACTCACGGGACCGGCACGGCGTTTCACATGTCGGTCCGATACAGGTTTTCCTGTGATGGTCTGTACTTGATACCTCCTGTCAGTGAGTGAAGACTTCAGCTTCAGACGCCGTGCCAGATATCCCGCGATAAAGTTGCCGGCTGATCCGGAGTCAATGAGAGCTGCCACAGAGAAAGAGAAATCATGGCCAGACAGGTGCACTTCAGTCGTGAAGGGTGACATGTTTTCTGGGCTAGATATGAGTGTACTCACCACCGGTCTAGACGGTCGAGTGGGACAGTTCATCAGTTGGTGATCCTTGACTCCACAATACAAGCACAGTCCTTGTTGAATACAGTTCTGTCGTTCACGTGGAGTTAAGCGACGGCGATTAATGTCCATGGGCTCAGAGGGAAGTACTGGAGGGCTCAGGAGCTCTGGCGGACGGGGAATTACTGTTGCAGTGGCTAGTTTGTCCTGAGTATAGGAACTCAGTGTGGCTGCACAACGAAGGGTAAGTTGAATGAATTTCTCCAGACCCATAGAGTCATCATGAGCAGCTAGCATCAGCCGGAGGTTTGGCTCAAGTCCTTGTCGAAATGTAGTCAGTAGAGCACATCCGCTCGAAGCAGCCAGAGTCCGGAAACGAATTGAATACTCCTGGATAGAAAGATCACGTTGCTTAAAGTTATACAATTCCTCACCAGCAGAAGTCTGACTGTCAACTCTTCCAAACACTTCGGTGAAATGTTTTGGTAAATGCTGAGTATGAATGAACTGGAGGCCCGGCTTGGCTCCAGATTGACTCTGCCCATCGCAACGCGGAACCTGAAAGACATGATACAAGATATCCAATATTTGCATCGTCATTATTATACACCATGGGGTAAGTAGCGAAGGTTATAGCACACGGCAACAGAAAGCCCTTGCAATCCCCCGCCGCGCCAGAGAAGGGCGTCGATCGCACCATGGGACAAACGATAGTAGCAGGAGAAGCAGCGGTGTTTACATCCGGGTTTCGTTGCTGTGGCGTGGGTGACGGTGTTGTGGCTGGTGAGTGCAGTGAGGAAACGATGGAACTTCGCACGGCTTCCACCAACTCTTGAAAAGTTTCCTCCGCGCTCATTGTGGAGGTTCTGTTCTTCGGTCCAAGCTTCTGTAACGTATGGACTGGACACAGGTGAGTAAAACCCAAAATGATATTTATTTAAACAAGAACCAAGGAGGAGACACTGGGGAGACAGCAGGGCTTTACGGAGACTTCTGGGAATACAAGGTAAGAGTTAGCAGGTATTGTAACACAGGTAAGTATTGTCCTCTACGTGTGAACGAGCTTGGACGTAGACTGCGGTGTGGTGTGTGCTTATGAGGGGTGTGCATTAGTGCAGGGAAGTGGCATCAGGTGAGCAGACCAGGTGACGATGATTAGAATTCTGGTGACTGTGATCTCTGGGTGCCAGTGAGGGTGGAGCCTGGTGTGGATGTTACACCCCCAGGGTCGGCCCTTTATTTCTCTTGCTCATTTCATCCGACCTCTCTGAATCTTGTCGTCACAAACTCTCTCTATGGATTATGTTCCTCAAACAATGGAAAAGGCTTTTTTTTTTATTTCGATCTCCTCTCCGTCCCCGTCGATATTTAAGTTTTTACAGACGCCGCCCCCTTCACTGGCAGAGGGAATCGCTGGTTCGCCCAAACATGGCCAATTGAAATTTTTAGCCTGCCTCCAGCACTTTCTTGCACCGCCCTCTTCAAAATTTGCCCCATAGTCATAGCAGCCTCCCTATGGGGTTTCCAATGGTCCTGCCTCTGCATCACCGCTCACTGCGATAACAAAACCACCGTACAATGCATCAATAAACAAAGCTCGCACTCACTACTGCTATCACGCCTCTCCTCAGATGCCTTACTTGGATTTCTGCTAGCAATCAATTCGTTTTATTTGCAAAACACGTTCTTGGGCGCCTTAATCTAATTGCTGACTCTCTCTCGCTCTCTCATTCCCCCCGCTCGAGCTCAGCCGCTCCGCTCCCCTAAGAACACTCACTGCATGCTCCCATTGCTCGCTCGCCACATGCTCCCTTCGCTCCCATAAGAACGCTTGCCTAGGGCTGGGCGATATGGCTGAAAACTGTAACACGATATCAGTGTTTCATATCGGTCAATATCGATAATTATCTATGTTTTTATGACCCATTTGAAATAAGCACCAGGAGAAAAATATATAACATTTAAACATTTTTATTTTAAACTTAACTTTCCTCTGATCATACTCCCCTCGGATATTAAGACAGAAATGTCAACAACCATGGAAAACTCAGATAATTAAAAAGTAAACATAATTCCACTGCCTCCGTTATATCTTTGTAGCGTTTAGATT
>JAUCMT010000519.1:0-12219 GCA_032357475.1 Enteromius thamalakanensis
GGAGCAGTTGGGGGAACGGTGCCTTGCTCAAGGGTCTCACCTCAGTCGTGGTATTGAAGGTGGAGAGAGCGCTGGTTTTTCACTAACTCCACCCACAATCTCTGCCGGACCTGGGACTCGAACCCACGACCTTTGGGTTACAGGTCCGACTCTCGGCGCCTTTGGCGAACCGAACGGTTTACTGGTTCAGAACTGGCTGACATCTTAATCCAGAGAAGTGACCATTTGTAATATTCAGTGTGGGAATTTAGCTCCGTTAAAGGACTGTAGGAAGGATCACTCGCTCTGGTGGGCTGGTCAGAACCCAGGAAATTAGTCCACAACAGTTCTTTCCTTAAATGTCTTTACTGTATCATCAAGCATGTAATAGGTGTGGTCTGTACAAAGATAACAAAGCAAGAATAAATAATATTGAAATCAAATCCAATAATTTGACATTGCAAATCATAACACTATTATTAATAATAATGTAAATAATGGGAGACTTTAAAGTGGCAAATTTGTATCCACAGCCATTTAACCACTTAATCTTCCTCGACACACTGATGCTTTCAATACACAATAGGCATATGAACTAGCAACAGAATTATCTCTACATGAAACTTGAAAACAGTATAAACAGAACAGTACAAATCCCGTTGCATATACATGACGTGCATATAAATAAGCGCTGGTTATGGGCTCTCAACATAACTGCAATCACCAGCAAATTTACAACTTAATCTTAATGTTAAGCATATTTAAGCAAGAACAACTCACTTTACAGGATGCACGCACACTCATTACACTTAGATGGGGTCGGCTCGCAACTCTCTTCTCCAATTTCGCTGCGTTCTCTTAAAATGGCGACAAGTCTTAAAGGGGCAACAAGTCTTAAAGGGGCAACGCATGCAAACCGTTTGTACAGCCATCTTAGACCGGTCACCCGCTCCACTCAGTGTAATCTGTTTAGCGGGTGTAATGAGCTGTCAACGCATTTAATTAATCATATTTCACGGAATACCGAACGGATTTTCACGCGTTTTTGTTGCTGCAAAGGTCATAAATGTAGCTGTGATACATGACACATGGTTTGGCGTATTTTAATATTGATATTGAGCTTAACAGTAATATAATGTATATCTCTGTTCCTGTGATAGTATTGGGTATTTTAAGAGAGTCTAAAGACATACAACATGGACTTTATTAAGCACTTCTAATGCGTTATGGTTTGTATAGTTTTATTTTATTTTCATTTGGCTGTTTATTAATTTGACATTGTTGTTCATCACTTCTTCTTAATGTAGTCTTACCATGCTGTTGTTATGTTTTTCTTGAATTGACATTGTTTATTATTGCTATTTTCCCTCATTTTCATTGTTTATTTCATTATGCTTTTGACTGAATTGACGTTGTTTACTTTTATAATCTGACCAACATCTCAATCTGTTCCCTGTTAAATTTAAGCATTATATTGTTTTGTATCTATGTCACTTTGGATAAAAGGTTTATATAGGCAATAAATAGTTTTTTTTATTTTATTTTTGTTTTGTTTTTTATTAAAGAACATGTAAACAACATTATTACAGAAAAACAGTCAACAAAAACAGAAGCTCCAAAGATGTTTAAAAAACAAATAATAAATAGGATCTTATTATCATATTATTTTGCATGATGACATCATTGTGTAATCACAACACAAAACTAAATCTTTATGTAGTATACAACATAATTAATGTTTTCTCGAATTGACTGGTCATCTCAGCAAAAACTATCTGTATTAAAAATATAGTCGACTATTTGTAAAAGTAATACAAACACTTTTTGATAAGATTTTTTTTTTGTAATTTTCATTATTTGAATTCAAATCTCACCTCATAATTTCTCCCAGTGATTATTTCAGGATAAACTGAGATGCCCCAAAGCTGGCTTTATTAAACTGAGAAAATATTTTAAAAGAGCCAAAAGAGTTTTTCTTTTGAACGGCTCTTTAAAAGGAACGGATCGCAAAGATCCGGATCCCGTCACAGAGCCATAAATCCCATCACAACCCGGTTGTCATGGTAACTCACAGACAACAGTGGGCTGGCTAACGGTTACTTTTTTTAAAAAACAGATATGGAAAATGGTTTTAGCATCTTTAAGAGTTCAAAATCTTTTTTATATACATTTGTTCAACCTATTTATTTTATATTAAATTGTAAGACTCACCCTAGAAAAGATAATCTTCTACCAGACACTTGAACTTGAAGTAAGATTGTGCCTCAGTCAAACCCGCTGTCCTTTGTGGCAGAAGAGATGATGTGCCAGCCTGTGTCATTAACTTACTTTCATAAATCGTAAGGAAATACAAGATTCACAACAAAAAATATATATCTTCCTGTCTTGTCAATTTTAATATGCACAGTCAGTTGTGGAGGTGCACGCTGTACTTAATCTGACTGGTGAAAATAAACACATCTTTAAAAAACGTTCCATCGAGTGACTGAAGTTCCCACATTTTAAATAGCATATCTGGTAATCAGAGAGCATATAAACGTGTAAATTATGGTACAGTACGGTGCGGTCTTTTGGCTCAAACCCCTCTCTCCTGAGTGCTACTGCCCATGACTGACACCTCTGTTTATCACTTGGGAATCTACAATCAAATTCAAAAGCATTTTCTATAGCGTTTTTGTAGATAGCAGTGTAAATGGGCATTCATTCACCAATGAGGATGACAGCAATAACTAACCATAGCAATAAAAGCGTCCACACTGAACATTGACAAGCAAAGTCTCTCCAAGTGTTAAATAATGTATGGCTAAAATGTGATGGGTTCTGATTGAATATTAGCTTCTAGCTTTTTATCGTTCTCAAATCACGACAAAAAGTGGCCCCAAGCGGTATCGTTTTTCATATGGTTAACGTTAAAGTTTATGTGTGAATGTCTTCAACGATATAAATGCATTATGTTCATTGTTGGTTTTCATAACTGGCAAAAACAACTTGCACTAGCATGGGTGTAACTAACTAACTAACTTAAACCACAACGTCTTAAAACGCATAAAACACACCCTCACCTGTGAAATGTTGTCCCTTGCTGTTTGTTTTTTTTTTTTTCATTTATTTCGTTCGAACATCCATATGCAGCACAAAAGTCCGGCATCTTCAGAGCTGATCTGAATGCCGTGAAACGTTGGATCCCCGACACAAGATGGCGGCGATGTTGACGTATGCTGAGAGGCCCCAAGGCGCATCGAGTAAGTATAAGAAATCTATGGTGCATATCGAATGCACCTATTTACAGCAGACAATCATGTGACTAGTCACGTGAGCAAGCGTGTCCCAGGGTTCGTAGGATCACAGAACTCGCTTCTCCACTGTGATTAAATCGCCATCCGAATCTATGAGTTTTATCATTGAGTTGATATGTAAATTTAATTTTACAGACGTAAATATGAGAAACAATTACAGTACGTACCGTCCAAATCAGGCTCTTGTACAACTGGTACACCTGTAGAATAAATATAGGCTACTGTCTGAATTTCAGACATTTTAATGTGCTTAAGAATAGGACTTCTTTTTACACCTGGGTACAGGTATACATTATCACAGAGAGACAGACCGAGAGAGCAAGCAAGAGAGAAATCACGGTTTCATGCTTAATTGAACTAATAATCATAAAAATTATCATAACAAAACAAAGGGGTTTTCAGCTGGGTTTTGGGTTCAATGGGTCTACGATGTACAACTATGTACACTACAAAAATGAAAATTCTGTCATCATTTACTCGCCCTCAAGTAATTCCAAGCCTGTATGAATTTCTTTGTTCTGCCAAACACAAAGGTGAAAAAAAGTTTGTAACCAGGCTGTTTTGGGTCATCTTTGATTTCAGCCTGTTTCCCCCCTAAAAATACTATGGAAAGCAATGGTGATCCAAACACGCTTGATCAATATAATGGCATTATTGACTAGGTTTCTGATTGAACTCCGTTGTATTCGTTATATAGAGTTCGTCCCAAACAAATCCAAATATGTTTAACAATAAGACTTGATTGAAAATTTCTCTAGATCTGTCCACATATTACACAAACAATCAAGCTTGTAACAACATTTAAAAAAAATTAATAGACGAACTTAGGCTAATATACTACAGATCATTTGCATTTACAGCATTTACAAAAAAAAAAAACCGATAACGACAAATATGCACGCACATGACACACACGTGGTTTGAAATTGTTCATTAATACATAATTAAGTTGAATTTACATACAGTGTTTTCAAAGATTCCGATTCACCAAATTCCCTCACCCCGTGTGTATCTGAGAATATCTGTGTGCACTTGGGTTTAGTTTCTATGCAAGCGTGTACACTTTAGTGAGGTGCGTGTGCAGCAGCAGCGACAGATGGCGGGCTCCTCTTCCCTCGGGAAGGCAATCTCTACGAATGCGAGCGCGTGTCAATCACCCGCTCTCATGTGATGGCTCCTGCCAGTGACGTGCCCACCATATGGCCTGGCATCAGAGCAGGTATGTAACGCTGCCTGCTAGGGATGCCACACCGCCTCGCTGCAGTCCGGAGAAAGGATAACTCGTACTGGATCACAGACAATTGAGCCTTTCTTCTTTTTAGTCTTCTTAGTGTAGTAGGAAACTAGCGTGGAGATGGTGTAGACGTACGCGCCGTAGAGCATCATAAACTAGGTGAGTTTTTCGAACACGACAGAATATATAATAGAATATCGTAACATTTTCTAACAATTATTTAAAAGAAGATGTGTCAGCTGATGGTGGTTCAATTTATTTGTTTTGCCTTTTTATATTTTGGATTTTTACCATCAGTGTTGATATATTCGTTTTTATAGATAGGCTTTAGGCTATATATATATATATATATTATACGCTACCCTATCATGCGTTATAATTAAAGCTGCCGTATGTTAGTCTATGTATGAGAACGGAAATTTGAATCGACTCGTTCAGAACAGATGTTGTATTCAAAGGGCTACAGTTTATAAGCTAATTCTGAGTATTCAGACATATTTTATTGAACATTTATGAGACTGACTTACGGATAGTGTTTTATATATTATGTTCTGCAAGAGGGAAAAAAAAACAATTTAAACCATTTCAAAACATTTATAACAGGCAAATATGCCTAGTAGCCTCTTCAACGACTTTTGGATGAAATTATTTACATTGAGCTACTAATAATGTAAGCGTGTGTGTGTGTGTGGTGGGAGGGGGTGGGGTGTTAACGTCTAAACAGTATACAGGCATTACTACCAATAATATCACATAACAATAGTTCACATAGTATAATACATAATACTATTTTCTTCATTAGAAAGCGTTTTCAGGACACAAACACCCGAAGGTCAGATTTATTTATTTATTTTCAATTAAATTGTGGGTGAAAGTTTTATATGATGATATTGTGATGTTTAAGTAAAAATTACCTAATTATCTTAGATTTAGTTTTTTTTTTTAATAATACGGTTATAAAACCAAACGGAAATGGAAAGGAAGGGACAGGAGGTTTAGCGAGAATAGTTTTAGAACCTATTCATGGGTTGCATTTCAGTGATCCCGCCCTCATAAAGAGAAGCCGAGAATTGGCTATTGTGATCATAAACAAGATTGTATTACAATTCTTAATCTTAATCTTAAAATAACTTTACCGTTACAACCTTATTTCGTTTCGTTTTCTTTTTTTTATGTTAGCACCATTTGAAAAGTTTTTAAATAAAAGCTTTATTTTTCCCTTAATGTGCTGGAATGTCGCCAGAATGAAGATAGAAATGAAAGGGTGAAGAGGGTACCCGCTGCTCAAAATGCCCCCCTGAGACCCTAAAACAGGGGCCGCGTGTTAGGGCCTGCTGTGAGGGGCCAGCATGACTAGAAAAATTGGGAATTGGGGAGCGAGACCGTCTGGCGATGTCTGTCTCTCTTCCTGAAATAAAACATAATTTTATATTAGTCGTCTTCAACGATACTCTCAGCTTTCTGAAAATTATGACATCGTCATTTGGCCTAGCCTACTCATATATCCCACGTCCATGACGTTTTTACTTTTCGTTTCTAAAATAGTTTGTTTCATCAAAGGTAACAGTAAAAACTACATTTAAAACAATCATAATTTACTTCGTTATGGCAGATCACATTAGCTTTACATTTCGGTGAGGTCATTATTATTTCAAACAACATTCGTGCTGTAGCCTACAGAGTTTGGACGGCAGATTTGAATAATTAAAACGTGTTTCTATATTCCAGTGTCGCTGCAATGTTGACTAGATTATTCAACGAACATTCACTGCTTCCGGACATGCAGAAGTTCGGGGGCTGGGTGGATGACAGCGGGAGCGAGGACTCCAAAATCAAGGACGAGGAACAGGATCGCTGTCGCCTAGGCGACGAGGACTTGGATGAGGGCGATGTGAAAGACGGGAGCAGCCGGGCTCAGTCGGAAATTGCAGGGGAGGAGGACGATGATGAGGATGTTGATGAAGATGATTGTGGAGATGATGGGGACGAAGACAGGCCCAAAAAACGTGGGCCAAAAAAACGCAAAATGACTCCGGCTAGGTTAGAGCGCTCGAAAGTTAGGCGCCAAAAAGCAAACGCCAGAGAGCGCACGCGCATGCACGATCTAAATTCAGCACTGGACAATCTACGCAAGGTTGTACCATGCTATTCAAAAACTCAGAAACTCTCCAAAATTGAAACGCTAAGGTTGGCAAAGAACTACATTTGGGCCCTTTCAGAAATCTTGCGGAATGGGAAGAGACCGGACGTGGTTTCGTATGTACAGACACTGTGCAAAGGCCTCTCCCAACCCACGACCAATCTGGTGGCTGGGTGCCTCCAACTTAACTCGAGGAATTTTCTAACGGAACAGTGTCAAGAAGGAGCGCGCTTTCACGTGCCTAACCCCTCGTTCTCCATGCATGCCTATCCATACCAATGCTCCCGTCTATCAAGCACACACTGTCAGTCAGGATCCAGTGCACATAACCTCCGAAATCACTCGTTCTGTTCGGCTTATGAGGCTTTGTACACCGAAGGCACGTCCCCAGAATACAACAGTCCAGATTACGAGAGTCACCACAGCCCACCGGTGTGTGTAAATGGTAACTTTGCTTTAAGACAACAGGAGTCACCGGACGCGGATAGAGGTTATCAATATTCTGTGCATTACACCAATCTGCATGGCCCACGTTCCTCCGCTGCTCATGGTCTTGCTTACGGTCCATCAGGAACTCGCAGTGCTCACTCAGAGAACCTTCCGCCTTTTCATGATGTGCACTTGCACCACGATCGGGCGCCTGCATACGAGGAACTCAACGCCTTTTTCCACAATTAGCTGATTTTCCGTGTTAATGAAGAAAAGAAAAAAAAAAGACACGGCAAAAATGAAAAGACATTTCCAAGCACAAACACAAATTAATTCAGTAGTAATGTTTTACATTATTGTAAATAATAATCTTTAATAATCTTGTTTTTGTTTGTTTTTTTGTTTTGTTTTTTATAATTCCATAATAAGCATTAATGGACAAAATATGTATAACATAATTAAATAAATACAACAACTAATTCAACTGCTAAAAGATTTTACAAAATACGAGTGCTATTTCTGATTGATTCTGTTTCAACCATAACGAATATATTATGTAACAACATCAAATTGTTAAATAAAGTCTCATGATCAAATAAATAAAGATGCATAATGTTCCAGAATCATCTGGGGATGTCATTTCCCTTTGGGAATTAGTCTGGCAGAAATGTAAAAAAAATCTACTAATTTAAGAAAAAAACAAGCTCATGAGTACACCCAATAAAGTTTTACAAAACAATGGGGGGAAAAAAGAATCTGAAAATTTTATTTTGAAAAAAAAAAAAGTCAAATCAATTAAATTTTTAACCATTTTACACATCACCAAAATGTAGTCTAAAGTAGTTTTGAAGTCGACAGCATTATAGCAATATAAATATAATTTTGTAACTATATAAGTAATAGCGCCTGGGATTAGATCAAATGCAAAGCGTTTAAAGGACGAATTAAAATAGAACGCATCATTATTTGTCGATATTAAATAAAAATAAAATCTGTAAATACACACACCACTTAGCTTTGTATACACACTCACGCGAGAAACAGCATTGTAGAAAAAGATCTGCAGAAGTTTGTGAGATGTGGGAATGTAGAGATAATCTTTTTGACAAAATGAAAACAATAAATAAACAGACATATCATTTATTGACAGATCATTATTATTTTTGCATATATATGCATATTATATATTATTATTATCATAGTCCGACCAACGTTATTAATTCTATAGCCTAAGTAAATCATGATCTCTCCACTTTAATAACTTCTAATTTCATTTCACTTTGACACTTTGTAGCCTACATTACGGTTGCAATTTAGATAGCATTAGCATGTTCTATTGATTAGCCTATCATTTTAATTTAAAATGGAATTTTATGTGCGATCGGTGTAAATCGGTGTTATTCGGTCAAAATTATGTTTTCATTTTAAAATATATATATTTTTATTACATTTTATCAATCACGACTATACCAACCAAAGCAATTTACGTGCGCGAATAAATTGTTTAGGTGAGGTAGCAAATGTTTTATTCGTTCTTTGTGTTTGTATTAGTAATAAAGGACTATTTTCCTTTCAGATAATTAACGTTGCTCCTTGAAATAGTATCCATTAAGAATATATCATGTTTGTATCTGGTATTTATCACGTTATGGCGATCAAATGTCCCCACAAAGTACCAGTAAATTTTGACCTTTTGGGGACATTTTCTGGTCAGCATGAGAAAACAAGCTTATAAATGACTAATAATAGGATGTATTGAAAATCCGAAATAGCAAAACGTTTCTTGTAAGGAGTAGGGTTAGGTGTAGGGTTGGTGTAGGCCATAGAAAATACGGTTTGTACAGTATAAATACCATTACGCCTATGGAGAGCCCCGACAAAAAAATTAAAATTAGTACAAATTTAACCATAGTGTGTGCGTGTGCGCGAATTCAGTTTTAACCCATTTAAAAGTTATTTGTGTTGCATTAGATTTTTAAAAACATTCTGTTGGTTTAAGGTGTCATCTGTAGAGGGAAATAAAGCTCTCACAGGGTCCCTGAAAACAATAGCGCAACGTTTCTAAATAACTGGAGGGACAAAAACATAACTTCTACCCCAAATGATCAGACAAGAAAACCGTTTTTAAAAGTTTTTATTTTCTATTCTTATTTGAGGTTCCCACTGAAATCAGGTTGTAGCCTACTGTTCATCCCATAAACCTTTTATTTCAAAGAGCTTATTTCTGTTGTGATTCAAACATCGATGTTTTGAGCTTGGAAGGTATAGGCTATGAAAGCCAACAAGGAGACAAAAGGCGCTCCTTCCTTAAACTCGACCACAGCCGAGGTGATCTTAAGCGGCGTCCAGAGGCCACGGGCTGGCACGGAAGCCTGGGACTCAGGAGACATGTGCTTGCCAATTCGCTAAATGTCTTAGCGTCAGTGCGCAGGGCCAGCGGGGCAGCCCACCACAGCGATGCCAGCTGCGCCGTGTGCCAAGCCTGGCCAAAACTGCGCTGCTGGGTGGAGACGGTGTTTCTTTCTTAATTCAGCAGCATCTGTTCATTACTTCATATTTTACAGGCAAGAATGGTTTAACTATATGCTAGCAACTGAAACAGCGAAGCTTAACTATCGAGACTACACCGCGTAATAGTTGGAACAGGCACGCAAAACTGTTTATTATTTAATCTCAAGCATTTTTCAACTAATAATAATGTAAATAAGATGTGGGGATATTTAAGGTGGATAAGTACAATATGTAGGGTGGATAAGTATTAAAATAAAGATTGTAAACGAAATTGAAACAAATTATCAGCCAATGCATTATAATGAATGAATATAAATATTTGAAATAGTTGTTATAACACACACATGTAAAGTATGGTGAAAAACAGATTTTCCATAGGCCTACTTAATCTTTAGTTTAAAATAAAATCTAAAATATATAAATGTACATCTAATTAAACAAAAATTTAAGTAATATCCCTATTAATTAGAATAAACATTTTTAAATGTAAAATAATAGTAACAACATGCCACCCAAAACGTGCCTCCCAAATTTTGATATTCTGGTAAAATGACAAAAGTAAAATTAACATAGGCATTTATCAAAAGTGCCAAGACGAATTTTTGCACCTATAAGAAAATAATAAGGTGGGGAGGTCATCATGCCCCATTTTATGTACAGTAACCCCCCCACAGCAATATCACATTACAGATGTAATAATATTTATAATAATAATATATAAAAAATTAATAACATTAATTGGGTCAGATTACTATAATTTAACAGTTCTTTTTAATCTGTCACACCACTTTTTAATCTGTTTAATCAGGACACACCTAATTTACTTTCATGACACTCAATGAATTAAAGACTACTTCTATAGATTTGGGGTACAGTGTTCAATATATTAAGTGTACAACTTAAGCAAAAACCTTATGTTTATCTCTAAAGATCAACATTCACTTTTAAATCAAATGTAGGTGACGTGCAGTAACTGTGTTCATTGTACCAATTTCTGTATGCCAGCCACACCCCAGCAGTGCTTGTCATTGAGGCTGGCACAGACTGGCATAGCTTATCAAAATTCCACAGCATCTGTTCACTGTGGCAGGGTGGCACTGCAGAGAAAACGAATGCAGAGCAGACGATAAAAAGATGCAAGATCTTAAGAATTTTTAGCCCAGCTAAGAATGTACTTTTATGAAAATTTAAATTCATTTATTAAAGGTAAAATGATGTGGGTGTTTTTTCCATTTTATATTTTCTATTAAAATGTGAGTGGTCAGCGTTGCAATGCAAATATTGGTTTATAGAAAAGAACATTATCCCCTTTATAGTGCCATAGTATATTTTCTTTTGCATAATTGTGAGTTTACAGCACAGTGTTTAGTGTGTGTTTATATCTTGAGTACATATGAGTGCTTTGTGGTTGTTGCTTATCTGCACAGATGGCATGTAGTTGGGGGAGGGGGTTGGGGGAGTAGTGGGCTATGGGGTTTCTGATGATGCCATGCAATGGTCACATGGGCATCAGTAATTGGGCGCCATATTGCCTGGTTTGCAGGGCTCTGGGGTAGCCAGTCACCCAGCTGGACCTGTCAGATGGCATTGAATCCAGCTCACTGCCCTCTACCCTCACATCTTTTCCTCTCTGTCTCTCCTTGCTTCTCTCACTTTTAAATTTTTAAACATATTCACTTTTCTATTCACTGTCTTACATTCATTTGAGCCTTTGGCACACCTGTCAACATATTTTTAATCTCCTTAGTAATGAATATGTTAAGACCAAGAACAAGGAAAGGTTCTTGTGCAGAAAAACTTCTCACTTAAGAGTAATACAGAATAAATTTTTATAAGAATATTACATTTGATTCTTCATCAGCCAACAATTCAGAAGATTAAGACTTGTAAATTATCTTTAATAGGCTATGAGAAACCTTTAAATAGAAAAATTTTAGTACCTAGAATTACCCACAAAACACAACAAAACAAAACAGCATCTATCGTTTAATTTTTCATACACCTGGTCGTTTGTAAATGGCACGAATACAGACGTCACTATCGGCCACTTTAAAGTTCCCATTGCTGGTGTGAATGCAACCAGGAAAATGGCCTGAAGGTAAAATTGGTAGAGACTACAATGCTGGAGTGTGTTTCCCAAAAGCATCATTAGTCAACTATTGTTGCAAGTTCTATCGTTACCAACATTGGCTAACTAATCTGAGACCCTCTGTGTATTTCACAGGGAGGGGCTTCATAAAAACAGGAAATGATCAGCGCACATTTCCGAGAAGGGATATGGAATAAAGGTAAATGATAAAGACAAGATGTTTAGTTTAAATCCATGTTGATGAAACATATAGGGGAAAATAGTCTTTTATTCAACTGAAAAACACCAAATGCAGGTATATTTACAAAAAAATAAACTAATTTGAATGAATAAAGTAATAAACAACATGTAACCTAGAGCTGCATGATTCTGAATAAATTGAAAATCAAAATTTTTTCTTTATGCAATTGGAGATTACGATACTTTCATGATTCTGATATAATAAATTATATTAATTAGATATAATAATAATACTAAATAATCAGAAAACAAATAATTTGCCAGTGGTTCTGACTAAATGTTCCATGCTAAGTCCTTTAAA
>JAUCMT010000520.1:0-12218 GCA_032357475.1 Enteromius thamalakanensis
ATGAGTATGAGTTTGAAAAAATAATTAATTGTATCATTTCTCTTTTGACAAAAAGTGAAAATGGGTCCCACAGACCCAAACACCATACAAGGGTTAATAAACCAAAAACGAGGCGTATTCATATAGACAACCAAACCTAACATACAACATTGATCCACCAATGATAACTCAAAAGGACAGGGGATTTATACACAAAGGACTAACGACTAAAGGGAGGAAAGCTGGGGAGACATAGGTGGAACATAATCAACTAATAATCACTTTAACACAGGAAGAACAGGAAGTAACAAAATAAAACCAAAACAGGAAGATGTGAAAATGAAACTAAACAGACCATAAACATAACAATAAACAGACACTGAATGTGACACAAATGAGAACAACAGTAGCAACCAAAATCAACCAAAGAGCAATGATATACAAGGGCTATAATAGAAGTCTCTGTTAGCTTAACAAATCATTATTATTAGTATTATAGTTATGTTATTTCTAAACTAGCCAGCTCTATACTTCATATATTTAGTAATTATACTTGAGTCTGTATTTCCTAAATAACATTCTTTTTCATATTCACATTTATTAGTTTGTTTTATCCTCTCATCCAGGTCAATCTACCACCGGGGACAGTGCAGCCTATATCCAGAGATATACAGGTAAACATGACCTGTTCCTGTTTTAGTTCAATTTATGTTTTTATATCTATAATTGCTATTTATAGTTTCAATTATCTTAAAAAGTCTTGTTCTTTTTAGGATGACAGCCCTTCACCAGAGACTGCAGAAGATGGTCCTTCATCAGAGGTGCATGTAAATGACAATTTTATCCTAGACTGTTCAGGAATTTAGAAAGTTGTATATAATGAAGAAAAAAAATCAAAAATAAGAATATAAACTTAAATTTCTTTTGGTACACACTTTTATGATTATGATCAGTCCTATTTTGATTCTTTTCCTTTTTTTTACAGAATACCAAACATGCCGCTTCAGGTTCCTCAAATGATCATGTCTCAGATACCTGCTGGCTGAACATCCTTGCATTTTGCTTGAAGCACAATGTAACAGGGGCTTTACTGGAGGACCTCCTGAAGCTGTTAAGGTTATGTAGTGGGGATGCAGCAAGCATCCCACGTAGCAAGTACATGTTAGAGAAGGCGTTTAAAGATTTTGTAAACAAATCAGAATACCATCATTATTGTGGTATTTGCAGCTCTTATATTGGCCTTTCAGCATCTAAGGACAGTGAAATAAAATGTCAGATTTGCTCATCAACACAAAATGTGAGACAAAGTTTAGAGTTGGGCCAATTTTTTATTTGTATACCTTTGAGGGATCAACTTAAATCTCTTTTGGAGAATGAACCTTTTACAAACCTTTACAATGACCAAAACAGAGATGGAATAACAGATATTTCTGATCTGAAAATCTAAAATCAGTTAGTGATTCTTTCATTTCTCTCTCATTCAATTGTGATGGAGTGCCTGTGTTCCAGTCATCTAAATTCAGCATCTGGCCCTTACTATGCTCTGTTAATGAAGTGCCCCGAGAGGACAGAGATAAAAATGTCATACTATGTGCCTTGTGGTTTGGTTCATCTAAACCACTGATGAATAGCTTCCTCAAACCTTTTGTGGAGGAATGCAAAAGTCTTGGACAAATGGGACTTCAGTGGCAGGATCCAGTAGATCACTCAAGCAAAACAACAAAAGTCTATGCTTTATGTGCCATATGTGATGCTGTTGCACGACCTTTACTGCGAAATTCCAAGCAGTTTAACGGAGAGTATGGGGTGTGGGTACTGTCTTCATCCTGGTGTTCAAGTGAGAAAAGGCAGTGGGACTGTACAAGTGTATCCTTGTTTGGAGGAGATGCCAGAACTTAGAGATCACAACACAACTGTGCAAATAGGTGAAATTGTTTTGGGTATAAAACGGCCATCTCCAGTTGTGGATTTGCCCCATTTTGACCTGACCAGTGGCATGGTCCCTGATTATGTGCACTGTGTGTTACTATGGGTTTACTTTATGGTTTGATACCAAAAACTACAATCAACCATGGTATTGGTTTAAACACTGCAAGAGTGGATGGAAATCTTTTAGCTATCAAGCCTCCAAGCATTTTTCCCAGAACCCCACGGTCTATTGTTGAGCGAAGGTTTTGGAAAGCTCACGAGTGGCAGAACTGGCTCTTATATTACAGTTTGCCAGTCCTGAAGGGGATTTTTCCAAAAAAGTATCTTTGCCACTGGGCTTTGCTTGTGGAGGGTCTGAGCATTTTGCTAGGTTCAGACATTAGCCAAGAAGATACTGACCATGCTCATGAGGCTCTGAAACTTTTTGTTAAATCAGTTCAGTCTTTGTATGGCAAAGATCAGATGACTTACAATGTGCATTCACTCCTGCATTTGACTAAGAGTGTTGAGAATTTGGGTCCGCTCTGGGCCCAGTCTGCTTTCATGTTTGAGAACTATAATGGCTACTATAATGGCAGAAATGCAGTGCCTCAGCAGCTTTGCAAAAGGGTAGCATGGACTTGTGCATTGCCACACATTGCTAAGGCCTGCTCATCTAATGATGTCTGACCTGAAATGAAATCATTCTACACAGACATGACCTCTGGTAAACATCATGTAAGGAACTACGCTAGATATGACGGTGTGACTGCACTTGGAGCGCCAAAGATCAGGCCAGTGTCTGAAAATGATGTGAATGCATTGCATGCATTACTAGATGTACCTGGACGTTCTACTGGCAGGTACTATCACAGAATAGTTGTCAATGAAGAGGTCATTCACAGCCAAAGTTACACAAAGACAAAGAAAAGGAACTCTGTGATATTGAAAGATGGCAGTATTTTCAAGGTGTCACACTTTCCCTGTGTCAGTGATGACCAACATCACCTATATGCAGTTGGCAAATTTGGCGACTGTAGAGTTCAGAAGCTGGTTCGTGGATGTACTGTCAAGATATCACTGAGCTTTATGAAGACTGTTCATTTTCCTACTGGATTTGAAAGAGCAGTTGGCAGCAATGACATTGTAAGGCCATGTATTTACATTAATTGCGAAAAGGCTGGTCCTGTTGTCTGAGAACAAATCAGAACATATTACTGTAAATGAATGAAGCAGAGGAGAATATGTTTCTAGATCAGTGATAAAATGGGACTAAATGTTAAACATTGAGAATTTAAAATTAAAATTTAAAAAAGTAACAATGTCAAAGTTTTATGTTTGTAGGTGACCAAAAAACTGTTGTAGGCTATATACTGAACTTAGTACTGTGGGGAAAAAAATTAAAAAGAAACATGTTGATGTATGATTTGAAAAAAAAAAAAAATTAATGTGTGAAATATGCAATCACATCTCGTATAATAATTTCCATTAAAATTGTTGTAATTAAAATGTGTGCTGGTGTGTTGTGTTTCATGTAAGGCTGAAAATCAGTATACAGATAATGACTACAATTGAAAAGACAAGAAAAGTGCAAGGGCATGTTGAAGAACAGTCTTGTACTGGTTGGTAATGAGAAACAGTTTTATTGCAATATATGTTTACACGTATAAGAAATCTGTTTTTGTGACAAGCTCCACAGTGAAACAGAATGAAAGTGAAAAAACAGATAATATAAGAATAAAAAATAGAACAAGTAATAAACTGATTAACTAAACATTACTTAACACAATTTAAAAATTACAGTAACTCCTTATTAGTCATGCAGTAAATAAGACACGGTATTCTAAAGTGTTACATAAGATTGAAGCAAAACCATACTAAACATGGATACTAATCTACAAGCCATTCTATAGTTATTTTAATGAGTGATTAACACATGGTAATTAAATGTGTGGGATACATATAATATAAAGTTTTGCATATCAGTGATTTAAGTTCGGTTTAGTGCCATTTAAAATAAAAATCAAGAAATTGACTAAAAAACACAGAAAAAAAGTGAGTAAAGCTGTGTCTGCGGTCAAGAGGAAGACAGTCAGATAATGATTAATATAACTGTTTAAGTTTATATGAGTGTGTGTGTGTGAGAGATTAAGTGTTTCTGTTTATGGATGGATCAGCATCAAGTGATGAAGTCTACAGCTCTAATAGTCAGTGGGGACCAGGACACCTAGATGTGCTCAGATCATGGGAATCACACACACAATATGTCCTTTATACTGTATATCTTTACCTATCAGACATAGCTGCGATGGAAAATGAACTGGAAATGAAGAGCTAGTACGGTCTGACCCCAACTGAGACTGGTCTCTCTAAAGGATTATTCACAGATGGAGGTTTGGATCCTTGCTGTTGTCACCTCCGGTTTGCTTAGTTCTAGAGATTGTCGTGGATTTGATTACATAGATCGATTTAAAATGAGCTGATCTAGACAACAACGTATCTCCATTCATTAATGAAATGACGTCAGCTAATAATGAAGTGTTTGATCTGGTCATTATTCCTGACTGACACTATATTCCTCAATCTGATAACAATATGACTTGTTAAAAGCGCTGTATGAATGATTGGATGAGGGATGTATGTCACTGCTCTTACAGTAGCACCTGAAACAACTTTCATTTCAATTCTGAACTGGTTACAGCATAGAAAGCCCCTCGTGTGTTCTCTGTGTGACGCATTGAAACATTAATAAACAGCTCAGGACACACAATATGAAGACAAATCAGCTCCTGCCTCCAGCTGCACTTCATCACAATCACGTGATTGTTTGATTTATTATTGTTTCTGTTCAGATGATCACTTTGCTGATGCTCTTATTCTCATCGTGTGGAAGTGATGTACTTTAGAAATCACTGTCATTGATCTGATCAGCCTCGAGGTGAACATCTTCACGTCTGTGCTGTGTTGTGTTCAGGATCACACTGCACCTCAACTATGCTCTGTGTTATTAATCATCTGTATTTATTCTTCATGTGTTTAACTGAAGATGATTCAGGAAGATCTTCATGTTATTAATGCATATATTCATTCTGTTTTTCTACAGTGTTTTACTGAAGATATTTACTGATGTGTTTCCTTCAGTATAAGCTGTTTCTAGACTCAAAGTTTGAGTTCATGTTGTTTTTAAGTACAGAAATCTCTTAATGTCAAAAGATTGATTTCTCAATGACCCTGTTAATGATTACTACTGCTGTGAACATCAGAGTCCTTCTGAAGGACAAAAACTGTGTGTGTGCGTGTGTGTGTGTGTGTGTGTGTGTGTGTGTGTGTGTGTGTGAGTGTGTGTGTGTGTGTGTACATACATTTGTGCAGTCCTGGTGTAATTCTGGATTCTCCTCCGGGATCAACGCTATAAAACACACAGAATCAAATGATTATATTTCTGATTATGATTATGAAAACAATATGCTAGTCAAGATAAAATATTCTTAGGAACATGTCAGAATAGCACTAGCATCACACTTTATCTCTCACAGATAGATCAGCAGTGTTGTGCACGTTACTTCCTAACTGTAATACATGATATATTACTTGTTCCTGTTATTTAAAACTACTTCCTTACATTACAATATCACTGATTCAATTCTGTAATGCGTTACATGACTCCTGTATTACTTTTGAGTTACTTTCACCAAAATAACTACAAAGACCCAGATAGCACACGTACGTCTGCAAGATGTCTGTTTAAGATCTCTTGATCTGGAAAGCATCTGCTGACTACAAATGTCTGGCAGACGTCTTACAGATGTCAGTTTTACATGCATTCTAAATCATCAACATCTTCAAGACATCTTATAGATCAATAGACTAAAGCTCGTCACAGCTTCAGCTAAAGTAGCCTAATTACCAGGAACATGTCCGAGGAAAATAGTAGGAAGATATTTAAATTATTCAGTGTTTTCTGAGTCCGTGTCACAAAGATACATTTCCTGACTCTCCATCTCCTCTGATGCACCTCGAGTCATCTTTATGGATTAAAATTATAATGAAAGAGTTTTTTTTGTTAAGTGGTCATTTAAAGCTTTTTGTATTTATGTATTTTCTCTGAGTTTCAGTTCATTTTTGTCAGTGCACCCAAATAAACGTAGACCCTTTACCGTTCTGAATGATGTAATACTCTTATCATGAACGAGGACGTGAAGCGCGCGAGCTCAAGTGCAGAAGGTTTATTAGAGGCTCAGGGTCAGGACATGCAAAATCACTCGCGGCAAAACAGACTCTGGAGGCATAGACAGCAGGAGAAACCTTAAACAGAGCAACGATCAAATACCGTAAACCAGTCCAAGAGGAGAGACAGAGAGAATATCCAGGAAACAGGCAGTAAACGGGTAATCCACATGACAGAAGAAACCGGAAACAGGAACACAAATAAACTAGGCTAGGGTTGACGGCTAAACATTGAGACACGGATCCGCTTTTTTTTATTATTCTTTCAAAAAAGCTTCTAACAGTATTTAACAACAACATATAAGACGATACAAACAGACCATAATAAAGAGACAACTTCCTCTGATCCAGTTTTACCATTCAAAAAAAAGATCATAGATTCCTCTATCTTATAAAACACATCAAAAATCAGATTAGATATCCGTTTCCAAAAGCCTTCAGAATATTTACATTTACAGAATAAGTGAGTGAGTGTTTCATCTTCTAGATTACAGAATGAACATTTAGATGAGACTTCTTTTTTAAACTTGTTGATAAAGGTGTTCCAGGGATAGTACCTGTGCAATATCTTAAACCTTTACCTTATCTGGGAGTAAATATGTATTACAAGCTGACCATATTTTCTCAAAATAAAGTATGGAGAAGAATTGTTTCCACTTTCTGACTGCATCTGGGTAACAGCTGACACCACGAGTAAGATATTTCCTAATATGTGAGTTATTACATGTAAAGTCCATGATGTTAATACCTCCAATAATAAGCTTTGGGATTTGTCGGTCAGCTGAATTATAACCGAGATGTATTTTCATAAGGTAAAGCAATCTAGGGGAAATGCTTTTCAGCAGCAGATTATATTCTATACGGGTAGTTCTGATCCCTGAGAAAGAAAAGTATAAACCTCTCTCCAAATTCTAACCACTTTGCTCTTGATCTAACAAAAGCACCTTTAGCCTTCTCTGCATAAAGAGCATCGAGATCTTCCCTCAGTAAGTATAACTTCATCACTAGGAGAGGACAGACATAAAATATTATTTATATCCTTTATAATTGCAGAGCTTCTCAACTCCTTTTCCTTAGAAAGCTGTTTGCCAAACCGTATAGAGAATCTCCGACACTCAAACTTAAAAAGTTCCCAATTTGCAGTAGCAGAGCCTGTATTAGCTTTAAATCTTTCAATTATGTTTTTATACCTGAGCAATAAAGAGGGTTTTGTAAAAAAGTAGTATTCAGTTTCCAGTATCCAGGATGTCTCTTAGAACTGTTTTGAATCTTTCAAGAAAATGAAATTTCAAGATCGATACAAGCATGATCTGTTAAAGGAGCATGTGAACTTGTAGAAGAGGTAATAAAGGGAATAAGCCAGAGATCTATTCTAGATTTTTGAGAGAGATATTGTTTCCATGGACGTGTCTGTAAGCATCTAACAAATCAAGGCTACTGCAGAGATCACTTATAAGTAAATGAAAGTTATTGACATTGAGTCTCGGGGGAATCTATCTAAATGCAGATCAGGGGCGTCATTGATATCTCCTCCCATGATAACAGCTGCTGAGGGGAATTTTAGTTTTAAAGAAGCCAATTTGTTAGATAACGTTTGAAAAAGAATTGTTAAAGTATATATATATTCCATCAAATAAAAACAGCCTCTCTGGATTGAACTATAGCTATTATCCATCTGCCCTCTAGAGAAGTGCCTAAAAGAAAGAAACATTTCCATTCGATGATATGTGATGAGATTTCACATTAGCAGGCCATCTATTGCTGAGATGTGTTGTGATAATGTGTTGTGTTAATATTTTATTATATATTAATCACTATATTCATATATAATCATCATCATAATTTATTAATCATTATATTACTATGATCATGCAAACAGGAGGGCACGTTTTATTTCGTTTTGTTAAATTATTATTTTGATAGAAAACTATATTTGGAACATGGGGCAATGCATTTCTTTCAGGATATATGTAGCTGGGCTTTTCTCTGTCGCACAAGCTCTGCCCGTGATGTGAAAAGTGGAAATAGCTTACAATACTCGCTCAAGAATAAGACAGTACTCAAAACTGTCTAAATATGTATTTTATTGGTGTATATTCACTATAAAAACAGCTGTGTATTTGTAAACAAAGGAAACGATTGAATGCCACTTTCTAAAGAGAGAATCAAGGAAAATTATATTTTACTTTTTGCATTTTTTCATGGTTTTGTTTATTTATCATTTGTTTATACATATTTATTTCGCATAAGGGCGTATTTAGGCTATTGTTTTTCTCTGTTTGCACAATCTCTGCGCGTAATTGATGTAAATTCTCACGTTAAGCTGCTCTTTTTTTCTCTTTATTAAGGATAATAGTTATTTCACCCTTTTATAAATTAATTTTCTAAAAAGTAATCTATATTATTTTTAAGGGTGTTATATTATAATGTTATTGGTGGGGTTTTTTGTGTTGTTTTTTTTTTATCTCTATTTAACAAAAAAAAAATTGGCGGTATTTTCATGAACGACTTTAACACGTGACTGAATTAAATTTAAATCCGGGACTTTGCCTCGGCGGCAGAAGACATTTTGGTTGTGCATCTACTGTAGGCTCTCAAATGCATAAATGTTAATTCATGTGTTTATGACCTCGAGGTTAGACTATTATAATGCTTTACTGGTTGGTTGTTCTAGACGGTTGATAAACAGACTACAGGTGGACCAAAATGCAGGAGCTTAAGAGTCCTTACTAGAACCAGTAAATATGAGCATATTTGCATATTAACACTTCACTGGCTCCCTATTAAACATTGTATAGATTTTAAAATCTTGTTGACTACTTACAAAGCCCTGAATGGCGTAGCTCCTTAGTATTAAGCTCTTTTATCACAGAACAAGGCAGAAGATATATTTTATAGTGTCTGTACTGTAATTATGTCAGTTACTAGTGTATAATTCATATTTTTTACATGAGATCACTTGAAAAACACAAACCATAATCATCTTCAATGTTTATCAGTTAAGGTTTGTGTTTGTTATTCAGCTTAGCGACTTTGATAACGGGATCCATTAGTCCATTTTAGGGATTTATTATTACTTCTCAAATAGTCAGTTTTAGACTTTTTGCACAGGAGCCTCCACCTTCGAGTATGAATTAAACATTCAGCGTATGAGATTGTTAAAGGAATAGTTCACCCAAAAATTTAACAATTCTGTCATCATTTACTCACCCTTGAGTAGTTCCAAATCTCCATGAATTTCTTTTATCTGCCAAACATGAAGGAAGAAATTTTGAAGAAAGTTTGTAACCAGGCTGTTTTGGGTCACCTCTGTCTTCAATAGTAGGACAAAAACTACTAATTAAACGTGTTTACTACAAATAAAAGAACATAATACTTGAACTAAAGTAATCACACATTAACATGGTTTTGCTATACTAACTATTTAGCTTCACCACGGTATTTGTGATTATACCAATTGTAATCAATCTGAATGACTATAGCAATGCACGTATGCAGAGCATTAACATTCTTAACAGTTGTTAACTTAAGTTGTCAATCATCATCCGCGGCTACATTCACTCTGTTTATATGACGGGCATAGGCTACTCACTTCTTTCTCACCGTGTCTACATCGGAGGCATGCAGTGTGGCACACAGCAATGAGACTTGTTTCCCCCCTCGGACGGCTGGGGGAACCTCAGATTTCTTTTAGTCGCACCACTGAGAAATTTGGTTGGACTCTAGAGCCCTGTACATGGTAAATATATTGTAACTGCAGGCAAATGAGCGGTTACATAAGGTACTTGATTTTATCACAACAGTTGTGGCCTAAATGTTAGACAGTCAGACTTGTAACCCAAAAGCTGCAGGTTCGGAGAGTGTCCACCATCAATATCATGCCCTGAGCAACCCTACTCAGGGGCCAAAGCAAAATGGCTGCCACTGCATTTGTTCACTGACTGCTTACTGTATACTTAGACGAGATAAATGCAATTCCAAGTATCACTTTTTATTGTTACTATTCACTCTACTGCCTGTTTCATTTACTACTTAATACTTTTTTTTAGTAGTTTTTCTTAACTACTTTTTTGTATTATTATACACTTAATGTTAAATATTTGCTTTTACTTCTTATTAACTAGTTATTAAAATGTTGCTATTGTATTACTTTACTGTTTACTACTGCTACTATTTTAATACTAACCTTCCCATATTATTACCATTTTTATTACATATATTATTTACTATTTCATATCACTATATATACATATAACATTTCATACTTTTTAAACTGCACTCTACCTAAAGGGTCATTAATTATAACTGTTTTTGTCTGTTCTGTCATTAAAAGGCTAGCCTGTCTGTATCTTTTTAGCACTTCAAAAAATGTAGAAATCAACCTACCTGCTTCGTTTGTAGATTTTGTTCCACTGATGAGCAATTGATAGTACCTAAAGACACACAATTTTGAAGCCATTTAATATTAAAGAAACAAATAACTTATTTGTGTTAGCGTTCTGTTGGCGTAACTGCTATTCATGGTTTTTGTACAAGATTTGATACACTTAACATGTATAAAAAATAAAAAAGTAAATAAATATCTTTTGAAAGAGCAGTATCATGTATTTAATATCTCGTGTTAGCATGAGATGTATCATCATATAGTGCTAAAACACAAGCGACAACTGTCACGTGAAAACACCGATAAAGCTAAAAACTGTTAAGTTTAACAGGACATGCAAGTAAAACAGGAGGTTTTTAAAATATGAAATCAACTTGTAACGTTAGACAGCAGACAAACTGAAATTTAGGCACCCTGCTAACCACTTAGCGTGACATCTAAATATTATTTGCCATTTTGTTTATCTTACGCTTAATACAGTTTCAGCAGCGTTTCTTCACAATCGCCATCATCCAAAAAGACAAGCTGATAAATAAGTTAATCGATGACAATCTTCATTAGTTGCTTGGATATGCACTGTAGTAGCTTCTTCTTCTTCTTCTGTTGATTTTATTGGCAGTTTACAAGCGAAGTATATTGCCGCCACCTACTGGACTGAGGTGCAATTCATTGAGTCTTTTTCTTCTTCTTTATTGGCGGTTGACAAAAAACAAAATGTATTACCGCCAACACTGGTATATAGTGTGGATCAAAATTAAATGTATTTAATTCCCTTTTTCCCCTTTAATATTTATTTATATTCTCTCCCACATATTCGTTACTTTAAGAAACTAAACAATAATATTATAACATTTATTTCCCAAGTTATTTTGCAAAACATATCTCAATATAAACTGCATTTTTATTTTCCTTAACTTTCCCCTTAAAATTCTTCTTTCATTCTCATATTTCTGATAGTACATTATAACATGTTCCACTGTTCCTGTTCAAAAATGACCAGACACCTGAAATTTTACTTTTTTGCCACCTAGTTAAATCATTGTAACATTTTCTTGTTTAATATTTTTTCATTTTTCTTTTTTATTTTGAGAGAATTTTATTCTATTAATTAATATTTATGCAATATTAATTAACAATTTTTCCCATTGAAAATGGTAATTTTTTTCTCCCCCAATATTTTTAACATTGATTTATATTAACGTAGCATTTTTTATTAAATTAAAGACTAGACCTTTAAAAAAAAAAATTTTTTTTGCAATTACACATATTTTAATGAAACAAACGTGTAATTGCATGGTGTAACTAATAGATGGCTTTATAGGAATCTATAGAGGCTTATGAACTCCCTAATTGTTTTTAGCCAGCAATTGCTTACTCACATTTGGTAGTAGACTTAAATATATATTAAGACTGTGATGACAGAGACTCGGATGGCGATCCATGTGCAAGCAGTTTATTTACAAGTGTAGTCAGACAGGCAAAGATCGGCAGGAGCAAACAGTAACAAAGACTGGGATTATAGGCAAGGTTCAATAACGGAAGTCCAGGTGATGGTCTGGGTCACAGGCGAGAACCAAAGTCGATATAAACAGTCCAAATGGCAACAACGCAGTCAAAAAAACACAAGGGAAAAGATCAGAGATGTTATGGGAAAAAAACTTTGCAAGGAATGAGTCTCACCCCTCCCCTTAAATAGGCCAAAAGCCCGCGCGAATCCAGC
>JAUCMT010000521.1:0-12218 GCA_032357475.1 Enteromius thamalakanensis
GAGGTGGAGCTAAGACACGAGGAAAGGAAGCGAGGAAAGGAAACGAGGATGCACAAATAAGAAATGAGAAGCACCCACTCTATAGTGTGCACACTTGGGAGTGTTCGTTTAACAACGGGGATAGATCGTTGGGAAAACATAAAAATCTGAATGCAATGTGTTGCCTTGAAATTTTCAGTTTTGGCAATGATTTTTTTTTACAGTGCAGTTACACAGACAGAAAATGTTATTAAATCTCATATGTGACTTAATCCTGAAGCTGTAGTATGCTTTCAGAGGCTTCATGAGGCACCAATACACAACCGAATCCTAACTTTAACATACACTCATCATTCTGAAGGCAGTATATTTATATCTGTCATTTTCTATGATATACATTTCAAAACCCAGCGCAGTCCATTATATAAAAATGGCATCCAGAGAAGCTATTTTGTGTGAACTTTTGACTCAATTTCTAAAAATAAACCAGCATTTTAGTAATTAAATATTTTAAGTATATTAACTTTGTATAAATACTCATTTCCTGCTAGGCATTGAAGCAGCAGCATTAGATTCAGGACACAGTTACAGTCATCTATATAGATATAGCCTAAATATATTTCATATGAACTGTAACAACATATCCCTTAAGATACAGCTATCAGCATCCTCTTTCCCAAACCCAGCAGACACTAGACACCTGTCTGAAAACTATACAGTATAGAGTTTAAAAACATAGGGTTAATTTAACACTGACAACCGATTTCAGCAAGTTTTAAGAAAGACATTTATTAGTTACAAGAGAAAACAAACTTTTGTCCTGCATTTATACCATTATCATATCATATACGTGTACACACAGCGTGAATATTAAAGACATGCGAGAAACAGAAATAAACAAACATTACCTTTCATAAACCATAGCATAAAGAATAATGGTATGTTTTTCATTTCGCTACAGATTTCAATAAAACAGGAGCTTCCAAAAAAATGTAAGAAGATCAGGGAGTATTAGGTCTATGTGTGTCCAGGTGTGTTGTTGATGTGTCGGTGTGGCGACAAATCGACTCAATTTACGAACCCCAAGGGATCCCACTGGTTCAAATTACATTAGATACGTGGATAGGTACTCTCTTCAGTGCCTGATTACAAGTCCATGTTATGATGAATGCTGTTTAAACTACATTATAATCATAATTAATGTCTGAATGTAATAATTTATCATACAAATACTTTCTTTCGCTACTACAAACCTGTTTGCTGCTTGTAAACATGAAAAATGTCATTCTGAAGAGTGGGAACACTTTAGTCTGGACACTCCTGATAAAGTATCGTGTTTAATATGTGATCAAATTTAATCTTACTAAATTAATCAGTAACAGCATAATTACAAAGGCATCTGCAACAACCTTAGTTTTGCATTTGAAGAAGTCTATCAATAGCCGGTTTATCACATTCATGTAATTCATACTGACCTTTATACAGATAACTGTACATTTTTCTATCTGTGGGAGCTTCTGATAGCCGGGTCCGTGAAACACAACGGCATCATAGCAGTAATGCTGATGCCACAAATAGAGCTCAAGAAATACCTCAGTGATGCATACCTCTCTAGAAGTGAGGACCCTCTCAAATACTGTCCCAAATAATACCCATAAAGATTACCCCCATCTATATGCTTTGACCGGAAAGAATCTAGCAATTGCAGCCACATCTGTTCCATGTGAACGAATATTTTCTAACGAAAATACATTTTAAATCTTTTAAAAATAAAAATCTGTTGTGCATTTGCATTGTTGCATTTCCAGTGTGCATGTTTGTGATGTGTTGTCAGGAACAAATTTAAAATTGGTCCAGTGAAAAATCACACAGGTCTAATTGATTGTTGTAGAAGGTGAAAAGACTGATGTGATTACACATGAAGAACAGAAAGTCTTAATTGTCATTGTACTGTGCAAAAAAACAATGGAATGCGTAAAGCGTATCACTGCACACCGCCATCGTTCTAATGACATCTGCGTTTATTAAATACACAAATAATCCTTAGAATGACATCACAATGAACAAATCATCTAAATGACATGAGTTGATGTAGTATTTTTATTGGCCACCAGATGGAGAAGTAGAGCACTGTATCTTGTATGAGATACAACCACGATCAGATGATAGAAGCAGAGGCCTGTTCCATAAACCAAGATTAGAGGATAATCCAGGCTTATTTCAGTTAGTCTGACTTAATTGCCAGTTAATTTGTATTAAAATAAGTCAGACTATCTGCCGTAAGCCTGGCTTATTTGGTAAACTTGTTTTATGGAACAGGCCCCAGGTAATTACTAACTCTAATTAGAGCAGTCTCAGTACTATGATACAGTCTAAATCCAGACTGGAAATCCTCAGAGATACCATTTTTCTCTAAGAAGAAATACAATTGTGAAGAAATTAACTTTTCTAGTATCTTTGACAGAAAAGGGAGATTTGAGATACTGTCGGTCTGTAATTAGCTAAATCTTTGGGGTCAAGTTGCGTTTTTTTAACGAGAGGCTTAATGTTATCAACATTGTGGTTGATACGATTAGAGAATTCAATCCAAAATATCTGTGTGTGAAGACAATACCAGAAACTATGCATATCAGTTTCAGTAGTGTCACCGCAAAAAGAGCAACTCTTTTAGAAACACTTTAGCTGGGTAAAGTCTGTGTAACAGTTTAAATGAGATGAGTAATGGTGGATCAATGTCGGCAGAAATGTACACAATTTGCTGCTTGCTCTAGAGTGAAGTGTGGGGTGATGACGGAGAAACCGGACTATGTGCTCGCGGGACTTCGGCGGTCTGAAGTAGTCCTCCCGCATGTGCTCGGACCATCATGAGGCACAAAAAGATGGCCGACCTCCAACTCAGCCCTGTTGTATCCGGGAACTCAACGGGGATGAGACAACAAGCCACATTCTGGAAGAGCACCATAATCACCGAGTCCTCGGCGAGAAGATAAACTCCACCACAAAATTTTCTCAAACCAATTATCAAAAAACAGAGATTTGCTCTTATATCCAGTACAATATCTTGATTGTTTCAAATGAAATATGCAAGTAATGCCTTTTTATGAAATTTAGATAACTTGTAGGGGATTCTGTCAATATTATTATTACAGATCAATAAGAAAGGGAGACCACCTAATTTGGAAAAGAAGCAATTGGGGATAAAGTTCCAGATTACACAGAAACTGCCTAATAGAATTAATTTTAAAATCAATTTAAAATTTTGGATCTAACTGGAGTGGATTCTGTACAATCTTTGATAGACATTCACATTTACCTATGTTTAGAGAGAGATCCGAAGCTTTAGAGAAAAGTTTTATATTGTTAATTGCTAGGGATTTGGGAAGCATCTCTCAAAAACAAGGGGGTGTTTTACCATTATTTAATGTTAGAAGACTCCATTTTGGACCAACTGTAAAGCTGGCATGTTTTCATTATACGTCATCAGGAAAAGGACAGAAATATCAAACCAAGACATCCTCATCCTACTCCACTGTTTCACGTGCTGCAGCCCAAAGAGAGATAAACTCCTTCAGAAACTGAACAATATCATCACTTCTCACAGAAACAAACAATATCCGTTTCATCATATCAAAGATATTAAAGTAGATCACTTAAAAATAATAGGCTTGCCTTTAAAAAATTATCATGATACCCATAGTTTTATTATGACACCTTAAAGTTAAGTCGGTTGATACTCTTTTTGCCTAGTTGTTGCCATTTTTGATCCCTTGTAAAACCATTGCAAATTTCAAGGACAAAACCCTTGTTTGTAATTGTTTTACATGGATCGTGTTCTGAAATGTTGTGCAAGTATACAATATTTGCAAAAGGAAAAAAAAATTGTGTGTATCGTGTGTTCTTAACCACGATCTGGCTTTCCCCAATATTAGCTCCACGAAAGAGAAAAGTGAATTAGACACTAATTAGTTTATTTTGAGTTGAACAAGCCAGCGTTACATGTACTAGTTTAGTTTAGTAGATAGTTTAGTTCGGATATTTACATTTATATATTTAGCACATTACAGATAATAAACTATAAATCTTGTTTTTGAATGTTTTGCATCAGGCTCAAAATGAAAAATACAAATAATTCAAGCTTTTTAAAAATTTACTTTAACCCAAGATTAACTTCAGATACTCCAAGCCTCAGATAGATGTCAGATTAAAGGTGCTCTATGCGATGTTGCAGGATTTAAGCTCGATTTTATTTTTATCTCAACCCGTACGCATCACCCCTTGATCGTCTTGCTGTCTGCTCTCCCAATACACTGGGAAAAAAACGCTCTCAAAAGACAACACAGGCTGCAATACCAAAACAAACACTATGGGCACCACAACAAAAACAAACTTCGGCCAAACAACCGACAAGAAGAGGTGGTGTTTAATGAGCGTTAAACCCCACCTCTTCTTGCCGTTTGATTGGCCGAAGTTTGCTTTCGCTTTGGTGCACATCCCGGTACCCTAGTGTTTGCAAGATTGCATGAGCACCTTTAGGGGCAATTCACTTTTATATCATAACAATAGCGCATGATCATAGAACCAGATAGAAAGGAAAAACAATATAAAAGTATATAAAAAAATAAAAATCGGATAATTCCTGAAGTGTCAAATAAGTTTTCCCCACATAGATTAACAATCAACTGGTTCTTGAATTAAACAAACTCACATGTTTCTAAAAACTCCCACTAGTAGAGATCAACAATTAGTATATAACAATAATAAAAAAAACTTTGGTAAGAGGTTTTCATTTTATACATTGCTAATCATCAATTATTAAAATATCAAGTAGTTTACCCAAGTGTGTGTTATATGCAGTGACTAATATTAACGACATAAAATGTTTGAGGATTTTAAAAGCTCACATGATGAATAAAATCTTATTTTAAATGGTTACAATGTTAAAAGTTTCACAATGAAGCTGGCCGAAGCATCTCAGGACTGTGTTCTCTCGTATAACGTTCCTCCAGGAATCTGACCAAAAAAACAACAACATTATATTAATACACAGCTATAATAAAAGTAAAGCTAGAAATAAAAAAAAAACTCCTATAGAAGTGTTTGTGTACAGAATCCATGTGATGTTTAATACAATACAATACAATATTATTCATGTTAAATATCTAAAGTTAGCTTTTTTTAATGTAAGATTTTATTTCATTTGGACATTCCTTATTGTGTTTTTTTAAATAAACAGATGATATAAAACAGATCAAGCCTCTTTCAACAGAAAACAGGAAGTGTCACACATTTCCAAGGCAGTCCTTCATCCAAACACACAGCTAAAATAATACATTTTAAATGATAATAAATTAATGTACTACACCAAACCCTTGAGTTACTCACCAGAGACAGCCATCATCTGTGGGGGAAGCTCATACTGAAGAAACAGAGAAATACAGAACAATTTACAGAAATCAACTAAAGAAACATCATCTGCTCCTTTAATATTTGTGTATTAATGATAGTTCTTTCTAATGCTGCAAGTAAAGAACAGCTTGAATGAAATCATGTCACAAACATACAATAAAAAAAGACAGAAAACGGTTTAAACCTGACTAAACATCACCTTTACAATCCACAGAACAGTGTTTGTTCAGACTGCATCAGCTGCAATACTTACTAACGCCACTTTTCTTCTTGTAGACAATCCCACCAACAACAGCTGCAACCACAGCCAGAACACCACCAACAACACCAACAACAATCCCTGCTACAACACCTCCAGACAGACCTGAGGAGACTGAAGACAGACCGGCTTTAGAGTAAAGCCACAAGAACACTGTTAGTTTCTAGTAGATGATTATTGGAGGATGTTTTACTTCAGATTCAAAATTTCACAATTAATTCAGTGCAAACAGTTGCTTGTAACACAGCCGTATTTCATTCATTCCCCATTAATGTAGCGTTCAATGAGGACCAGTGACTGTTTGGTTACATTCGTCCTATTTTGTTTAACAGAAGAAGGTTTGGTATTAGAGCAAGTGATGGCAGGATCATTTTTGACTTAACTATTCCTTTGAACACTGAAGAACTTCATTTTAATGTCTTGAGTGGAGCTCAGCTGAGGAAATTAAATTATACAAGCATTAAAATACATTTCTGAGAAAGAGAGTGTTTGTTGTTTCCCAAAAGCATCGTAAGCTTAAGTCCATCATAGAGTGACTGATTCTCCCTCCGTCACTGACTTCAATACATCTGAATCAACAAACACTGGAGAAAACACAGTTTTTGTCCATCATACATTAAAGTTATCTTACATTTATATATAGATATGTTAACATCAGTTTAATCAAAGCTTATTTAGAACCATGTAGTTTACTTGTAAACTGCAGAGTACAAAAGTGGGCTCTTTTTATTTTCATAAGTGACTATTTGAGCTGATTTTGGTCAAGTTGAGTTCAGGTCAGACTGGGTGGGAAGGATTTTTAGCTCCAGCTCTTGTTGCTCTTAAACATCAGAAGTGAAATAAAGCAGCAGCAATCTACAAGGAAAAACACCACAGGGACTGATCGGTTTTGAGCATTGTTGGGGGTAACGCATTACAAGTAATGCAAGTTACGTAATAATATTACTTTTCCAAGTAACTAAAGCATTTACAAATACATTACATAGAGTAAATTACAAAAATTACAAAGACTAATGCATTATTATTTATTTTTATAATATTATAACTGGGTTACTTTTTCAGTTTCTTATTTATTGACTGACGAGTCTCCTGACTCCATGTAGGGAGAAAACATATAGAGGCATTGTGTGTGGTGTGTGAATTCCATTCGAGACTAAATGTGAATGTGCATTCGAGTTAACAATGTTGACTGGGGAGCAAGTGCACAGTCTCTGAAAATAGTATAGAGTGCAGTAATAATTGCAAGTATATGGCAGTATTGTGTATTGTTCTGTGAGTAAAACCTTAAAAAAGTTGAAATAGTAAAGTCAAAGGCTCTGTGTTTAGTTGAGCTTTTAGAACCTCTCCAGTGTCTGCTTTTGAGGAGCAACCAGATCTCACAGAATTGCGTAAAATAACCATGCATTTTTAATGCATAATTCCGTGTGAGTATCACGTAATCATTGAAAATTATGTGATGGGCTCACGTAAAAATTACAATGTAATTCAGTGACAGGCAATCAGCCGTGATCCACGCACGGATTTGGATTCAAATATTGGGTAATGATATTGGCATTATTGCATATGTATTGGGGTGTGATTTTTCACTGTAAACAGTCACAACAGTTTTATATTACTTGATTAATACATTTATGAGCACGTAACCCAGCACCTGCCCCTAAACCTACTATCCGTTACTAAAACACAAGATAAACCAGCAGATACAACTACCAACATTATTTATTAAAAAGGATTAATATTCTAATTATTCTGAGGCAAAAGGTTTGATCACCATCTCTCCGTCTGCCGCGACTCATCTATGCAGCTTTGCGCAAATTTAAAAAATGTTGTTGTAAAATTCTATTGGCTCTCGCGTGTCTCGTGACCGATCGCGATTCAGCGATTAAAACCTTGTATTTTACTCTCTTCTTTGCATAAAGACATCGTATGGCTTTAGAGATGTGGATTTCAGGAATTGTAAGATAGTGTGAGTTTTTATAAAAAAATAAAATAAAATAAAATAAATTAATCTAAATAAATCAAAAGGTGGATGCTTCTTATTTTCACATTTGCTGTTTTCTCTCCAATATTGTTAAAGAACATAAACCCTGTGATATCCAGTCCTCAGAAGACACAGTATCACATCTGTACAATTTCATGCTGATGGTGTGAGTTCTCCCTGTGAACATTCACATCAATAACTGATTAGTGTTAACAACACAGGTCTCCAGGGGTGTTTGGAGCATTAACAAACCAGTCTTCTTTAATCTGAGCATAACATGTTCTGTGTTCTGCTGCTCCTGTTGGGGCTCTGGTCTTCCCTCTGCAGCCATACAGTATGTACTCATCAGATTATCAGTGTAATCATCTTTAATAGCGTTCGCTTTAATGGACCAGCAAGGTCAGAATGAGGTAATACATTTTGGAGCAATAAATCTTAAGACTGTAAGGCAGTTTGTGAACAGTATTTACATAAGCTGGGCAGCCTCTGATAATATATGCAGTATATATGTAGAATTTGCCATTATATGTAAACATTTTTAACATATAATTGTGTAGGACTTGAAGCAATTTTCACCAGCAAATTGCTAGTGAAGGTACGAAAAAAAAAAGATGCCCATGCATGATAATGTGCAACACACATGGAAAGGGATGAGCTTTATCCCAGCTGATTCCCTAATGGCTAGTTTATCCACGTCCAGCCATGTTCTGTAATTCACCATATGGGATGATTTACGGAGGTCTCTTGAGCTAACACTGTCAGACTTCTGAAGACTTCTGTTAAACCATTCTTTAAATTAGTATTATTAAATGAATAGTATTTAAACCTTTCTAATTAGCATATTTATTATTCTAATCAATGTAGTTTAAAATTGGCTCCCACTGCAACCCTGAAGAAGATAGTGGTATAAAATATGGATGGATGGATCAATGTAGTTTAAAAAGAAAGAAAAAAATATTCACTACTTTCCCAAGGTAGCTGCAATTCTGCAACGCTATATAAAGCATTGAGGTCCTTTTATATCTCATTTTCTGTTTAGTTCTCTTTGTCAGTTGTACTTGGTATATATGTCATGATCAGCTGGAGGGCCAGCTCAGGCCACAAGAGGGCACTCCAGCACCCCACAAACTCACTGTGCGTGTTTGTCTCTGGTTACATGCCCGGACTCTTTCCACAAACTCATGTCTCCACCCACTCGTCTGTTGTCTAGGTGATTGATTATTTGCTCCACCCCTGTGACCTACTTTCGTCTGTATAAAACCCCCCTGTGTTTGTCTGATTCTCACAGTCCATTAGCACTGTCAACCTGTCGTTTTGCCACTCCGTGTTCCCTTGTTCCCATGTTCCCTTGTTTCTGTGACCTGGATTGTATTTACCTGTGTACCGACCCACGCCTAGACTTTGACGATTCTTGTGTTTTGCCTCCACCACTCCTGTCTGCTGGAAACGACCTTAAGCCTGTCTGTTTTACTCTGTGTTCACAAATAAACAGCCTGCACATGAACTAGCACGTCTCCTCGCCTTGCTCCCGTGACAGAATGGACCGTCAACAAGGGATCAGCGGCTGTTACAACCAACACAGCACCAGAGACTTTCTTTCGCCTCGCAGGCAGGATTATAACCTGGCACCTGAGACATATCTGCACACTCTTTATCAGCACGGACGCCACATCAATAAGTACGTGAGTGACTTTATTTCTGTTTCTCATTTGGTGTGTGCTGACGAGGAGACTATCAATGGCTACTTTCTGTCGGGTTTGGATCGCTGGTTGCTGCGCGATTTACCCGCCGAGGATCCCGATTGGCCATTGGCCAAGCTTATTGACTTTCTGTTGTTGTTCTGTGGTTCACCGTTCACTGTGGGCGAGGTAGAGGATGACATTCACGCTCAATTCCACGTCACCTCTAACCCGTGGCTCAGCTCTCGCATGGCAGTACGGCGAGCGCCGATCTCGCGCAAAATGGTGGCCGATCGCGAGGCGCGGCGCAAAATGGCGGCAGATCGCGAGACGTGGCACAAGATGGCTGAAGATCGCGAGAAAGAAAGCAAGATGGCGGCCGATCGCGAGACGCAGCACAAAATGGCGGCCGATCGCGAGGAGGATCTACCCAGCCTGCTGCCTCCTAACCCTGTGTAACAGTATGGCAAGCCATTTGTGCCATATAAGGCTCTATGGGTCCCAGTTGCTCAGTCTAAGAGACCGTTTCAAGCCCAGTCAGTTCCAGTTATACAGCCAGGGGTGCTGTACCATGCCCAGTTGGTCCCGGTTTTACAGCTCGAGGAGCTGTTCCCCGTCTCAGAAAATCCTGAGGGGTTTGCCATGGGAGCTGCGGAAGGCCCTCGCCAGTTGTAACCAGTCGGGTCCCAGTCCCGAATCACGATACGATGGGTCGTGTCATATCCAGTCAGTCCTGGTTCCCCAACCAGCCAAGTCTATTGAGGCCTGTGACCCAGAACCAGAATGGCTGGATCCGCCAGACGACTTCTGTGATCCTGAATCAGAGTGGCCAGATCCACCGGATCCAGTGAGTGTTCCGAAACCCACGTGGCCAGATCCGCCAGACCCAGGTCGAGACTCCATGTCGATGCACTCACCCGAGCTCCACAAGACCGTTGAGGCCCCATGGCCTGAACCTCCAAAACCGGTATGTTGCACCAAGACTCCATCGGGTCCACCAGAGGCTGCACTACCTCTGGAGATGTCGGTTTCGGCCGTAGAATCCCCAGAGGCCTCATTGGTGGCTGCACAGCCCATGGAGGTCCCCGAATTAGGTTCCAGTCGGTCTGGGAGGGCGTTTTCTCTGTTGGTTCCGTCTCGAGGGGTGATGTCAACTTTGGGATGGTCACGTGGGGCACATTCACTCCCTGTATGGTCACGAAGGGCGCATTCAATCTCGGTCTGGTCTCGATGGGTTTATCCACTTCCTGTCTGGTCTAGAAGGGCGAATTCACTGAAGGGTCGGTTCTCGAGGGCGCAAAGCCAATCTAGTGGTCCCCAGAGGGCTCTGTCACTGTCTGGCCGAACCCATGGGAACCTGCTGCCATCCGCTCCACCCAGGAAGACGGCCTCGCTGTCTGTTCCGCCTTGTTGGGCTTCACCGCCATCTGCCCCGCTCTGGTGGGCGCCTCCACCGCCCACGTCACTTAAGTGGTCCTCTCCGCCATTTGCCCCGCCCTGGAAGTTGTTCCTGCTGGCTCCTAAGCCAGGGGGGGCTATGTAACGTTCAGCTGGATGTGCCCATTCAGACCACTGGAGGGCACTCCAGTGCTCAGGACTTCTGTTGTGTGTTTTCCTGGTTTTTCCTCCCGGACTTTTATTATGATTTCATGTACTCTTTTCTGTATGTTTTAACCTGGACTTTTATGTTGAAATCCTTGCCACAGCTCAGTTCACTTTCACCCGGATATCCACCGGCATATAAGCCGGCGTTTGTTTAGCTTCCAGCACGGTTTGTTGTTATTGTTATGTTTCATTCGTGTTCCCTGTTTCCCGTTGTTCTGCTCATTGACCTGGACTTCCCCTCTGCTTCTCCCCTAGGACTCGGTTAACCGGTAATTCAACCCTTTGCTTTGTTTTTCGACTCCGCCTCTGTCTTTGTCTCCTATAACGTTGTCAGCCGGCGATCTACCTCTGTAACCCTAACTTTGATTTTATTAAACACTGTTGCATTTGAGCTCGCACGCCTTACATCCTCTATTCATAACATCTGGATAGACAGCATATTTAGTTCTTACCTCTGGATGGACAGTATATTTATTTGACATTTTCACCACTAGATAGACATTTATTTTATATTTTCACCAGTGGATAGACAGCATTCTTTGCAGGTTAAATTGCACACATCTTTTCCGTACTATCATTTTACTTTTATGATTTAAAATATATAATGTAAAAGCTGTGTGCAAATTGAAATATGATCTTTATCATATCTCTTTACATAAAACAATCTCAATAATATACCTAATATTTTAACATTAATAATTCATGCAAACTGCATTCACAAAAACCACCTTGAAAATATATATTTTTCAGATCATATCAATATTCTTTTGTGACAAATTTACCCTAGATCAATGGACTACAACGTTTTGTCAATACAACAGACTTGTACATGTTAATTTACCACAGTTATTTGCCTTGCCCATTTGGATATTAAAATTTTTCTTTTTTTTTTGTAAATGTAACCACTTCTGTTTTTAAAAAGACGTAGATTCACATGTTCAGACAATTTACCAAACAACGGCAAACTCTGAACCCTAATGATTAATGCCCCAGTGTGGAGAGAGATTGGCGTTCGGCTCGGTGGAAAAAAATAAGTCTAGAACCTTGACTTAAGGTAAGAAACACTTAATAAATTTGTCAAATCTGACCATCAGAATGAATATGCCACAGTCATTCCCGTAAGGTTATGGAGGAAGTCCCTATTTCAAGAGAAAATAAAACATGATCAGCTCCAAAACTGAAAACATGACATATTCAAATCATTAACCTTATTGGTTGGAAAACACTGCTTAGGAACTATTACCTTTATGTCCACGCCAGTTTTTTTTGCAAGGTCACTAAGAAACCAAAATCAAAAATGTAGTCTTAC
>JAUCMT010000522.1:0-12214 GCA_032357475.1 Enteromius thamalakanensis
CGGCTAGTCGATGAATTGCAGTTTTAATCACTTCCGTGTTGGTTTCACTAAAGGGAGCGGGAGGTTGCCCCTTGGTTATTAATGAAAACAAACTGTCAGCTTCCAGACTCAGAACTTCCTTGTTTGCCTATAGACAGCTTTTACTGACATGGTCGATTGCATAAAAGGCTTAGACCAGTCTTACAAGTCATTCATCCTTTCTTCTTTCATTAAAATCAGTCTTGGCATACTGGCTAAGTGTATGCAACTGGCTGCAGGTTTTATTACATAATTGTAATAAAAACATCAGAATGTTATAAAAGTGACAGACAGAGGAAAAACGAACAATACAATCACTGGACTAAAAATAGGATTGTTTCTTTTTGTCAGTCGCAATTCAACACAAGCTTTGCATAGAGACTTTTACAGTAACATGTAAGTAAGTGTGTCAGTTCTAATGCCTCCTCTTTGATCGGTGGTTATATGTGAGGTCTTATGAAATAAGTTTCACAGTTTACCTATTTCACATGCTCCCAATCACAGAAGTAGGTGTTTAGAAGTGTTAAAACTAGGGTAGGCTTAGCCTTCCCCTGGCCAAGGGGACTTGGGAGAAAAATTACACTAAATTGGACAAAAATGCCCCTGCTCAAACAAATTAAATCTATTACTGTACGTTTGTTGCCAACAAAGTGAAAGCGTTTTTTCAGTATTGTGCATAGGGACGTTAATTTTAACTGCTTCTAGGCTACTTGGCTATGTAGGCTACTTCACTCGTGTTCCAGTATTCCAGGGATTTCTTCAAAGGATATCCACACTGCCAATATCCACATAAATCTCAGGCAATCCCTTTTTTCTTCCAACATTAGAAACAACAAGGCTACTTCTTTTAAAGATATCTGCCATCTCCTTTCGTACGGCACAAACATGAACCGAAACTCTGCATACTCGCAGTTGCAGTTTTTCTTTTGTCCATTATAATGTTTTTTATTTCTCTCTCTGCTTGCAGAAGCGCTGCAGGTGCGTGATATGATATAAGACCATGTGAATCCTGTTTGTTTGCTTGTTTTTGTAAAATAAATCCATGGAAATCATATTAGTATTTTTAGCTTATACTTTCTAATTTAAAATAATCTTGTTGGTTAAGGGTTAATAATCGGTGAAGCATCAATTGTTGTTTATACCTGTAATTGCGCAATCCAACACAATTTTATTTTATTTTATTATCATTAGCCCTATTATTTATTAGTATGTTTTTTATGAGAGTGCTCGCGATAGATCATAGTTAGTGATAATATCTCATTCTATAGCCTATATAATTAATTCGCTGTTTGAATAATCAAGGAAAGGAATTATTTTTTAATTCACATTGTAATCACGTTCAATACAAATTATGTCCCATTATATGTTTTTTATTAGCCGAAGACACTGCCTAAAAAGGATGGGTATATGTTTAATACATTTGGCAATCAAATCTGAGGGAATTATGGCAGTTTTTGAGGGAAATAAACAAATAAATAGTGCGCTTTAAATATGGATGCCAAGTTGTTTTCACCAACCCAACTGATCAGCATTTTAATTTTAATGAGTATAATTATATAATGAAAATAAACTATAATGATTTAATAAAGCAGCAGAGGTCAGAACTTCAGCACGAACAGAACTCCAATTTGAAGTTCATAGTCATCCTTATATTTAGTTCTATAGTTTCATAGCTTCTCTTTGATCACCTGGAATGATTAGAGCATCAAAGGCGCCGACGTCCAGCTTGGCCAGGTCTGTGACATCACCGCGGGCGATGCGCGCGCTCTCCTGCAGCACGTTCCTCGTGTCCGTCACGGGCTTTCCTTCACAGTGGTTCACTACATGCATCATCTCAACATCAGGCGCAAACATCTGGACCTGCAAAGCACAGTGAGCTGCATTTGAGACTGAGCCGAGCAAAGTTTCACGTATTCTGCTTATTAAGAACCCCCGGATATTCATAGCGTTGGTTTTGCTGTATTTGTGTGCGTTACCTTGGCACCTGCTCGGCTGAGGTGCACCATCACAGCAGACGCCTCGTGAACCTCAGTGCCGTCATACACTCCGCAGCCGGAAAGAATCACTGCCACGCGCTTCACCATGCCTGCTGCTGCTTACATACACATAGAGAAACACACTATTAAAACCGGACCTTTAACTGCACGTGACTCTTCTTGGCACTGAAAAAAAGATATCTCAAGTAAGCAACAGGTGGCAGTCACTTACACACTGGCATAATAAAATATTTACATATCCCTCGCACCCTAGAGAGTCTGCCCAGGTAACACAGGATCCGTTTCCACGGAGTTACAGTAAACACGCAGTGAACAGAAACCAGATTTAGGGAATAGGCTGTGCCTGTCTTATGATGTGTTAATTAACGTTTTGACGCAGCATTAAACAACAACATTAAGAAACTATAATACAGAAAATAGCCTGCTGCATAAATTATAAAATGTTAAAGTGTTAAATGTTAGAATCGCGGTCGTTTGACGCAGTGCAGCTGCCTACCTTGTTAAGAGAGTAGTTGAGTAGAGCTGAACTGCGAAGTGTTTCTTCCTGAGTGTTTCTGTCACACACACACACTTGAGTTCTGCTTATATTGGGCATGGACAGTCCCTCCCATGAAGGCGTGTTCCTGGATGGAAAAGTTCATTGTCTCTGTTTCCCGTTCAGACTGTGCTTAGTCATACCTTGTTTCCTTCTTCCTGAGTTCACCTGTGTTTTTATTGGTGGCATATTAACTGCACTTATAAAGCTGAAAGAGGGCAGCTCTAGACGGGAGAATATTAGGTCATACACTCTTTAACTAAAGGGGCTTCAGAAGCTTCTTTACAGCAGTGTTCGGTTCAACAACTGGTTCTTTAAAAAAACACCTCTTTCTTACTTCGTTATAATCTGAAGACCCTTCTTTCGCAACAAAGAAGCTTTTGTGAAACAGAAAGGTTCTTCAGATGAAACCATTTAGACAAAAGGTGTATAGTATCTTGATAAGCAAGTATCAAAGCAAATGCAGCACCGGTTTTTCAGTTTTATTTATTTATTTATTCTGTTTAAAGTCATGCAGTTCTTCTCGGATTCACACAGGCGTCTTCATAGAGTATCCGCTGGTGTTGTATTTCACATAAATAATGAACATATTCCATTAACAGAAAGATTCCTGATACCTATCCTCTTATATTTATTGTTTAATTAATTCATTTGAAATCAATGTATAGGTTAATGATTAATTAATGTAACTCTAAATTGTAAAATAAAGCCAATTTTAGAAGATAAAGTAGGCTAAAAGTTCTATAACAAGGAACAAGGGTTGAATAAATAAAATAAAAAGATGAAAAAAGTTATATATCTGACTTTTGTTTTGTAGTAGAAGAATTGTAGTCTTTCTTCAGCAGTATAATGGATGAGGAAACTCCAGGATAAAAGGAAATAAACGGCTTTTGTAAGCGCGTGTCTGACGTCACGTCTGTGTATAAATCCGTGCGCGCGAGAGAAGAGTGCATCTGACTGAGAGGATGGCGGAGTCTGAATCACTGCACTTATCCATCGGAGTCCTGGGCATTTCGGGGGGTAGGTGGCAGAAAACAGACGAAGAAAACATATTTTAGATCTTACAAATCATTTATTAGTGAGAAGGGATTAACGCTGTTCTATCTCGAATGTTAACTAAATAAACACAAATGTAACTTTTAGCATGCAATGTTTTAATTTTAATTTTTTTATTAACATTTATTGTAAATGTTTATCAATAGCCTGATTAAAATATTCATACTTGTGATTTTAATATATATATATATTTAAATTCGGCTTATTATTTACGGATTAGGCTGTTTATTATTTCTCTAACGCCAGTAGAGGGCAAAACTAACGTGTGTACTGTACTTTAACTACACCGCTGATGTGAAAACAGTTAAGATGAAATTCTTTATTGTCCCCTTAAAGGAGGATAGTGACACGTATAGCACTATAATAATAATAAAAACGTCTTGTGAATAGGTTCTTTGTTGCTTCTGGTGAACAACTATGCGAGCTCGCCAGGCACAGCTCTGATCACAAACACATCTCTAGGAGTTCTGCTCCTCATGTTCGCTGCTCTGCTGGCTTATTCAGGTATGTGTTACACACATAATGTACTGCACACAGAAATGCAAATCACATTCAGTGATCACAATCTAATCAAATTGTGTGTGTGTGTTATAATCTTTTTGTTGTTTTAGTGTAAATGGAGAAATGAAAAATACAAAACTTTTTTTATTCATTTAGTTAATTCATTAATGTCACTAAATACAGTTTGAAATATTAAAAATGTACATCTAGAATTTAAGGTGAGAGAAAACTGTTTGTACACTGACACTGTGACACATTAACAACACTGCTGTTTTTGAGCACTCTGACATGACAACATTGTCTCTTTAAGTGTCGTGGGTTTGGGGCGGAGCTACTTGTTTGTCTGACTAATTAGAGACAAGAGAGTTTATTCAAAAGTTTCTTTCTATGCAGTTTAAGTTTGAATACATGATCTTTCTTTAAAAACTTATCCTTTGTAAAACTTCCTCCCTCTGTCCTTCATTCTCCCTCTGACTATCCTATTATCCAGGTGTTCGACGCAGCCACTCTTACAATGTACTCTTTGGTAGTCTGTGTCTGACAGTGTCGGCTCTGTGGTGCGGTTCAGGTTTAGTGCACATACTCGCCGGTGAAAACATAATAAATGGCAGCAGAGGGCTGAGAAATGCTATGGTGCCAGGCCTCGCAGCTTTCACTGTGGCGCTGCTTGTCATCTGCATCACTGCTATCTTATGCCATGAGGTTGTGCTCTCATTCATCTCCCTGAGCATATGTCTAGCGTGCGCCCATCAGATCGCGGGTCTAGCGGACTCGGCCTTCGGACAGGCAGCCACCGCCGTCTGCTACCTCATGGTGTGTTTTGTGGGTGCTTACTTTGGAAGCGGTCGTTTGCTATCGTACATCACTCAGAGAAAGATTAAACTCCCCGGAACGTTCAACAAAGACGGCGTAAAAGCAACGCTATATCAGGAGGCTAATGATGTTTTGAGCCTCGGAGTAATCATGAACTTGTTGTCAGCTAGTGTCCTAGCTTGTCCTCTGCTCGGGGTTGTCCCTGAGCTCTTCTCTGGCCATGTTCCCTGGCTGTGGACCGCTGGCGTCTTCCAGCTGGGTGTGTGTGTCAAGAGCTACAGGTCTATGGACACCATGGCAGCCACTTTCTACGGCTTCACATCCATCCTGCGCTTCACTGAAGGCTACACCGTGCTAATGGTGCACTTCACAAACCAAGTGCCTTATTCCCCAGTGCCATTTCCAGTTGTATTCTCAGTGTTGTTTTTTATCCTTGCCCTGTTTAACTTACAGGGAGGGTTCGTGAACAAAATCTACCAGCTATTTTTTGTGGCGTACTGTATTGCAATTGCATCCGAACCCCAAAGCTTCTTTCAAAGGGGAACCCAAGGCGTACAGGCGGCCATATTCGTTGTCTCCACTTTTGTGCTCTTTATAACCCTTTATAACATGGCATCCTCGAACAAAATACCTACAGGTGCAGGTTTCCTTAAGAACCTGATGACCCGCAGTAATAGGTTTGTCTTGCAAACCAATAGCAAAGAGCTTCACGCTCCCTATCTGGGCTACTCTAAATATGCCGATGCCGAGGTGTTGGGCCACGGCTGCAGTGTATTGGCTGCTTTTTCGATCACAGCCTCTCTTTCTAGCGGAAACCCCTTGGCTATTCTGATTCTGCCTTGGGCAGTGGTTTCCGGTGGTGTGCTGCACCTGATCTGTGGCTCTGTTGCCTTTGCTCGAGGGAAGACCCTAGAGAGTACAACGTTCATCCTGTACGGGATCATGTGGACAGTGTGGGGCCTGACGCGCTTCGGAGGGCTCTACGGAGACGTGCGAGGCTTCCATATGGCTGTGGGCATCATCGGTTTCATGCTCTTCAATGTGTTAGTGACAGCAGGGGCGTTGTTTCTCAACAAAGCCTGGTTCATCTATACCTTCACCTTCCAGCTCATCCTCATTAGCTTCTTACTGGATGCAGTAGGAGCGCTGCCCTACGGCTATGATATCGGCGTCACCATTATCCTTGGGCTGGTCAGCTTCTACATGTTCCTGGCTAGCATCTTCAACTGCACTTTTAAAAGCCCACAAATGCCTTTTGGTGATCCTTTCATCAAGCTAAGTGGCTTCGGAGGAGGCAAAGACAGTTGTCCTCACCTTCCAGCCAGGAAGTCTTCATCTGTCCAGCAAATTGCAGGTGAGTTGCTTTAGCAAAATGCATTGGTGTATACATGAATGCATATGTATCTATACTAATATACTTTCCTTTCTTTTATGACAGAGATCATGAAGAACGGGGGCATATGTGGAATGCCCACAGACACTGTCTATGTGCTTGTGGCAGCTTGCAATCGTCCACAGGCTGTTGAAAAAGCATATAGGTCAGTTACCTTCCAGACTTATAGTTTTAATGTAAGTCAGTAACACTTTAGTTTAGGGACCAATTCTACTATTCTTACTATCATTACTATTACTATGGGGCCATCGAATGCTTAAATTGGCTGATGAATGTTCTAAAGTGTAGGGCCTAGTGGTAAAGAATGAATTGCATTTTCATTCAGACCAACAAGGGGACAGGCAATATACTAATGTATAATTTTGACATAATCATGAAACAGCTTTGAACTCTCATGACTCAGAGTCAAATCTATTTTGAGAAATGATAACTTTATACACTGTGCACTTTCAGATTTAAAACTGCTGGATGTTTTCATTCATTTAGAGCTGTGTTACACACTGCATGAAAAATGCATAGGCACACTTTAATAAAAAGCACAAATGAATGGCCTGTTCTGTATGACCATATTTTAGATTACTTAATCATACCTAAAACTCCTATACTAACTATTAATTAGCAGTAATTAAGAGTTTATAGTTAATACTTTGTTTGGTCCCCAAACCAAAGTGTAACCAAAAAATGTCTTTGGTTTCTGCTCCTAACCATACCATCTAACTTCAACAGGGTAAAGAAACAGGCGAAAGAACGCCCCATGTCCTTATGGGTTTCATCTATAAAGCAGTTGGAGCCAGTCAGGGACCAGATCAGCCCTCTGCTTTGGGACTTTATGGAAGCAGCTTGGCCATCTTCTATTAGCTTAGTAATAGCTAGAGGTGGGTCATGAGATATTCATGTTGTACTTGGCATGTGTACCAAATTTTGTCAAAATTAACCCAGACATTTATTTTGCAGCTCCATGGATGGAATTCTTCGGATTGGGTGACTCATCCAAATACATTGGCACACCGCAGAGCATAGCCATAAGAAACCCAGACTGCACTGTTGCTACACATCTCATTAATGCAGTAAGTGTTGTCATGTTTGCTCTTAGAAATGCTTTTTAACGTAGAACCTTTCTGTACAAACCATGCTTCTCTACTTGACTAGGTGGGTCCCATTGCTGTCACCTCTGCTAATCCCACCGGTGAGGCAGATACTACCCATCATAACCAAGTTTATGCAAAACTTGGTGACAAGGTATAGAGGTGGTTTCTTTGTATGAAAATGCTTGGGTATTACCTGTTGGGTGACTCGACTTTCGTATCATCCTGCAGGTGGATGGGGTGCTGTGTGACGGGCCGTCTCCAGAGAACATCGCCTCCACGGTGGTAGACTGCACCAAAATTGAGAACGGCCAGATTGGGTTTTTCCGTGTTGGGCTTATTCCTAAATCTAAGGTAACGAGTTATAATTCCAGCATGTGTGTCTTGTTATTTAAAAACTTAAGCAGCTGTCTGAACTTAAGGTCAAATCTGTTTCATTACAATTTTCTCAAGGTTCTTCAGATCTTCGAGGAGATTCAGAAGAAGCACATGCATGGTCAGACCAATTCAGCTTTTGAGACGGATGTCGCAGATCCTCACAGGCATCTCACAGACTCTCAGACAAACCTGTCAGACTCTGGCATTGGTCAAAATTCTCCTGCCGACTCACAGAGCTCTCTGGACCAACATGAAGAGGAGGATGAGTCCTTATAGACACTGCCAAACACTGAACGTGCTTCCAGTTTACTTGTTCAGCATATATTGTAGAGTCTTTTTTTTGTGTTAACATCAAATGTATTGGATGATTGGGACAGGAAACAATGAAATTTAAATTATATGAATGAATAAGGATGGTATTAGACCTAAATATTGCAAATAGATAATATTAATGTTTTAACTGTATTATTTTAGTGTTCTTTGCCATATGAGTGTGGTTATCATATTGTCATTGTTAACCCTTTTTCTACTTATTTATTGATTTTATGAAATATTACAATGTAGCATTGTGTATATTATTCATTTGTGTTGTTTTATATTTGTAATAAACTGTAGATTTGTATAAAATATTGAAATAATATAAATAATGCCCATTATCTGATTACCCTATCAGAGCTAAGAGGTTTTCCTTTAAATAAAACAAACTCCCCTTCTCTGGTACCTTTGCATCCCTCTGCCTCCCCTTACTCCACCTTTAGACCTCACCTTCCTCCTGGTGGGGGAACAAGGAGTTAAAATCCCTAGGGTGTCGCAGCTAGCCAAACATGCTTATTCTTTTCGATTATTAATGAGGAAGTGTGAACTTGTGAAATAGTAAATCCATTTACAGTCATATATATACAGCTTTAGGGTCAAGCACTGAAAGAGTGTAAGTCATTAACAGCCATAGTAAATGTTGGGGTGGGATGGGTCTAAAAATAACTTTTCCTCTGCTTTTAACTTTCAAATGCTTAGCCCTAGAAACAATTGTGTCCAATCCTAATCAATATTGGATATTCAGATCAAGCCATATAAAATGTTTATGGATTTTTATGAGTTTGGGCTACTGAAACAAAACTTGCCATGAAACACTGCCAGAGCTGTGAATGTAAGTGAAATAATAAAAATTAGTCGGTATTTTGCAAAGACTCATGATTACCTGAGTATGTTAAGGATAAATACATAAAGTAAGATGAGGAAATATGTTTTAAAACAATGCTTTTAAATGTGAACATATTTAGATATAAGATTTGTAATATTTCATTCAACTAGAGGGTTATAATGGTCTTATACTTTATCAATATGTATAGGTTTTTTCAAAGGGTCATTAATAGAAAAATCTATCTTATCCTTCAATTCTGGAAATTCTTGACTTAAAATCATAACTTTTAACATTTCTAAACATACTTTCTAAAATATATATATATTTAAATCCTGAAAAAAAAGGTATTTAGACAATGATTTAGATTATAGATGTAGATTAATGAATATGAGGCATGAATATATAAGGCTTAAATAATTCTAATAAATGTCAAGCATGCTAATAAACAAACTAATAGGTGTAAACATAAAATAAAGTGTTACCATGTTTTTCTTTTTCATATACTATCATGGTTTTTTTTTAATTGTTGGTTTGAAGATTTTTAGGCAGTTTAAGGAAGATGAGGAAGAAAAAGCTGTTTGTAAATTAGCAACAATTTCTTGTCGGTTTATAAGCAAACTCATCCTCCAGCATTCATTCAGTCCTTCACATCGAGTCGGATCATGTTCAGATTAAGCTTATCAAGATACTTTAACAGATACTGCAAACGTTTTCCAGTAACACACCAAATGTTTTAACGCCAAATACCTCGGGAGATGGGTTTGTAGGATATTGAGATCATGGTGTTTTAAAATATCCTTGATAAACTGCCATTAGGCATTAGGCCAATGTGACCATAAACATTTACAGCAGTAATAGGTAATAGGTATTGCTTTAATCAAAATGCAGAGAAAAACGAAAAAAAAAAATTATTTCATAAAAGTATGATATCTTGACCTTGACTGCTTTTAGATGTTTTTAATATTTTTAAAAAATAATTCCAGTTATTTCTTTAAAGTAAGAGACAGAGTGGTTGATAAATATAGATATAGAAATAAAACATAATGTATCATCTGCAGTTAGTTTCTTTTTTCTTCCCTATTTTAATATATTTTTATTCAGCACCGTGAGAATCTGTCAGTGATTTGAATCAATCGGTCGTGAAGAAGGAAGCGGATGCGGTAAAGGTTTGATCATTATGTAAGCTTTCAAGGGGAAAACATAAAGCAGGTCTATTTTGGGACTTTAGTATTTCTTCTTTCCTGTCATTTGTTTCCTTCACTAGTGAAATGATTTGATTCATCAGCACTGAAGCAAAACAATGATAAGTTGCATATGAAGGAATCTGATCATATAATTACGATGGACATGAAGAACGTGGTTATGTCATGTAAAGGAAACTATGCAGGAACTGTTGAGGAGTGTCTTTTTTGTTACTAAATAAAGGCAAGCAGATTGAAAACAAATGATGTGGAAATTCCTATAAATTAGAGGAAATAACACGCAAATGAGAATGATTATATAACATTAGTGATTTTTAATATATTTGAATGATAATTACTCTTTATTGATCATTATTAATTAATTTTTCTTCATGATACCGTACATCAATCCTCAAACATGAGTTGAATAAGGTGTGTTTGATGAGAGAGACAAACTTCATGAGCATACTGTGTTAATATGTATTTAGACTAGTTTTATTTTAGTTTTCAATATCTTTTTTAAAAAGACGAATTGAAACAAACAATAAAAAGTCTTTGATTTATGTTCTCTTATGGTTTCTTCATTTCAAGCTAAACAGTGAGAGGCTTTCACAGTGTTATAAACCCAGTTCACATGTTATATCAGCTTATATTTCTGGAAGGAAATATTTTTCTGTTTAATTTACTATCATAGGTTCCTGTTTAGGTTGTTTTGAAGATTACATCACATTATTTGAGGCTTCTTGGGGGTTTATAGGCAAACTCCTCCTCCAGCGATCTTTACACTTTTCATAAATTTGGGTTAGATCATGTTCAGATGAAGCTTATCAAGATTTCTCAGTAGATTTTTCTCAGTAGTTAATATTGCAAACTGTTTTCCAGTAACATGCCAAATACTTCAGGAAGTGAGTTTATATATTAACAAGGCTTTGGTGTGCTAAAATATACCTTGACAAACGGCTTTAGTCAAATAAGATAATAATAATAATGTTGAATTGCATGAATTTTTTCTCTTATAGTATCTGAAATGATACTATGTTTCATAAAAGACGGAAGTATTATATCTTGACCATGTCTGCTTTTACTTTAACAGTTAAGAATACTAGCTTGCCTTACAGGCAAATCTACACTGTACATTTACAGTTAATTACCGTAATTTCGTTAACTGATATAATGTTAATATACCAACATATTAAAGTATGATGAAACAAACCAAAGTCACAAACAGCTTATAAAAGTGAACATAGACGGAGCTCAGTGTCATTCACACAAACACTTAACACCATGGTTGTTACTGAGCCGACCACAGCATTCACTCTCCCCGAATTACTAATCAGCATCACCTGCAGCTCATCATCACCACAATCACCAGCCCCATAAATACCATACACCATCCCTCAGTCAGTGTCCGAGCTCGTTTGTACGAAGTGGACTCAAACCTATGCTATGTGTTGTAACTGTAAATGTAAATGTAAATGTAAATGTAAATGTGTTGCAACTACTGAGATACTTGCCTTGTACTTACAAGGTAAGTACCTCCACGGTTCTAGAAAGTTTCAGTTTATGTGGTGTGTGGTTGTCTCCAGCGTTTCTGCTTAGTCTCCCGTGTCTCCAACGCCCCGACGATCCTGTTGAAAAAACAAAAGAAGTCACTATTGCGCTGCCCTGATAAAAGGAAATTATTCGCATCCAAGATACTCACCGTCTTCGCCGTTCATTATTAACATTCTGTTTTCACTTACCTCCTGTGTAGAGTCAGACTCCGTAACAATGGTGAGACTCGTTAAACTGATATATGTAATAAACATTCATTTCACAACGTCACATATACAACCATAATAAACATAACTGATCAGAAAAAAGAAGAAGGTTTTTTTTTGTTTGTTTGTTTTTTCAAGAAAAAAAATTGAAATGCAATGCAGGGAATTTTGGGAATTATATGGATTTTTTCCCCTACTTTTACTAATTTACCATTAAAAATTTAACTTTGTACATTTTTATTCTGGTTAAAGTAAGATACAGATTTAGTATAAAACACTATTTATCATCCACAGTTTATCTGGTTCCTTCTTTTTCTTTTTTTTAAATGTTATTAAGAAGTATAATGCTTATATAT
>JAUCMT010000523.1:0-12208 GCA_032357475.1 Enteromius thamalakanensis
GGCGCGGAAGTGACGAGGTGTTTCATGGAACGGGGTCCGGGCGGAACTCAGTACTCGGGTGAAGGTTCCCGCTGATGACGGTCGGAGGGATCCACTGAAGCCGTTGTTACAGAGCCCCCCCCCTGCGAGCGGCTCCTGAAGCGAGCCGGTGGTCTGCGCCGGGGTCTACCGCGTGGTCTGGGAGCTGGTCGGTCCGGGTGTTCCAGATGGTATTGGGTGAGTAAGTTAGGGTCGAGAATGTCTTGAGCATTGACCCACGAACGTTCTTCCGGACCGTATCCCTCCCAGTCGATGAGGTACTGCAGTATCCGTCCCCGGCGCCGGGAGTCCAGGATTTCATGGACCTGGTAAGTCTCTTCACTGTCGATGATCGGGGGGGCAGGCTCCTGGGGCTCGGCCTCATCTAGGATCCTCCCTCCTTCCGGAGCATCAGCGGGCTTAAGCAGAGAGACGTGGAAAGTGGGTGAGATTCGATATTGGGCAGGTAAACGTAAACGATATGAAACAGGTGTAATTTGTCGTATGATTTGAAAAGGACCCACGTACCGTTGTGTCAGCTTCCGGCAGGGTTGGTTCAGGCGGAGGTTGCGAGTGGAGAGCCACACCCACCCGCCGGCTTCATAGGGGGGATTTGGTCGTCGATGGCGATCGGCCTGGTGAGTGTAGCGCCGGACTGCTCGTTGGAGGTGCACATGAGCCTGGTTCCAGGTGTTCTCACTGTGTTGAAGCCAATGATTGAGCGTGGGTAAGTCGGTGGGCTCTCCAGACCAGGGGAATAGGGGAGGTTGGAAGCCGAGTACGCACTGGAAAGGAGTCATCCCGGTGGAGGGTTTGCGTAGAGAATTTTGTGCGTACTCGGCCCATAACAGGAATTTGCTCCACTCATGCTGGTCTCGGTGGCAGTAGGAGCGGAGGAATCGGGTAAGTTCTTGATTCAGCCTTTCTGCCTGGCCGTTGGACTCCGGGTGGTAGCCTGAAGTGAGGCTGACGTTAATGTTAAGTTGCTTGCAGAACGCCGACCATAGATGAGAGGTGAATTGGGGCCCTCTGTCGGAAACGATGTCTTCAGGGAGACCATAGAACCTGAAGACTTGTTCGAGGATTACTTGGGCCGTTTCCCAGGCGGTAGGCAGTTTTGGGAGTGGAATTAAACGACAGGCCTTGGAGAACCGATCCACCACGGTGAGGATAACCGTGTGATTGTATGACATGGGTAAATCTGTGATGAAGTCCAAGGCAATGTGCGACCAGGGACGCTGAGGTATTTCCAGCGGTTGGAGCAGACCGGCAGGTCTCAGGTGTGAGGCTTTGGAGACGTTGCAGGTGGGGCAGTGTTGAACGAATTGGGTTACTTCGGAGGTAAGTAGTGGCCACCAAAATCGATTCTGAACCAATTCCTGGGTTGCCTGAATTCCGGGGTGACCTGAGCTTGGATTGTCGTGCACATGGTGGAGGACCCGGGTTCGTAGAGCTGCGGGAACATAGACCTTGTCTGCGGGACATTCTGGGGGTGCGGGTTCTTGAATTTGAGCCTCCGTGATCTCTGCCATCAAATCCCACCGGACAGGTGCGATGATACAGGTGGGTGGCAGTATGTTCTCAGGTTCAGGGTTGGTTGGTGGCAGGTCGTGGATGCGAGAGAGGGCGTCCGCCTTACAGTTCTTGGTTCCAGGTCGGTAGGTTACCTTGAAGCTGAAGCGTGTGAAGAATAGAGACCAACGAGCTTGGCGTGAGTTCAGACGTTTGGCAGACTGAAGATACTCAAGGTTGCGGTGGTCGGTTAGTACTAGAAATGGTTGTCTGGACCCCTCGAGCCAGTGTCTCCATTCCTCTAGGGCGCATTTCATTGCCAGCAACTCCTTGTCTCCCACGTTGTAGTTCTGCTCGGCGGGAGTCAGTTTGCGGGAATAATATGCACAAGGGTACATTTTACTGGGTGTGCCGTGGCGTTGGGACAAAATGGCTCCCACTCCTGAATTAGAAGCATCGACTTCGACAATGAATTCAAGGTCAGGGTCTGGGTGGTGTAGAATGGGGGCTGAGGTGAATCGTTTCTTGAGGTCTGTGAATGCCTGTTCTGCCTGGAGCGTCCATCGAAGGACATTGGGTCCCTTGCGAGTCATGGCGGTGAGGGGTCCAGCAACCTGACTGAAGCTTCGAATGAACCTTCTGTAGAAGTTTGCGAACCCCAGGAACCTCTGCAAGTCTTTGATGGTACGGGGCTTGGGCCAGTTAACCACTGCATTGACTTTCCGTTCGTCCATGGTGACCCCGTCTGAGCTGATGACGTAACCCAGGTACGATATGCGTGTTTGGTGGAACTCACACTTCTCCATCTTGGCGTAAAGCTGGTTCTTGATAAGTCTTTGTAGGACTGTGCGGACATGTTGAATGTGGGTAGGTAGGTCTTCAGAGTAAATGAGTATATCGTCAATGTAGACAAGTACCTGACGGTTCAGAAGGTCTCGGAAGACATCATTCACAAGGGCTTGAAATATTGAGGGACTGTTGGCCAGGCCGAAGGGCATAACCCGATATTCGTAGTGCCCATCGATGGTGGAGAAGGCTGTTTTCCATTCATCCCCCTTCTTGATACGAACAAGGTTGTACGCGCTCCGAAGATCCAGCTTGGTGAAGTACTTGGCCCTCCGAAGTTGTTCTAGGGCGGCAGGAACTAGCGGTAGAGGATATCTGTACTTAATGGTTATTTCATTTAGTCCACGATAGTCTATGCAAGGACGAAGGCCTCCGTCCTTCTTCTTTACAAAGAAGAAACCAGCGGATGCTGGTGATGTTGATGGTTGGATGAACCCCTTTTCCAGTTCCTCCTTGATGTAGTTCCGCATGCATTCCGTTTCTGGCTGTGACAGTGGGAAGATCCTGCCTTTAGGAGGTGCCGCCCCCGGGACGAGGTCAATGGCACAGTCGGTGGGTCTGTGGGGTGGTAAGCTGGTAGCTTTCTCCTTGCTGAATGCCTCCATAAGGTCGTGATAACAGATGGGAAGGGACGTGTGGTCCTGAGGATTGCCTGGTGAGACTTCTGGTGATTCTGTGCTTTCATGGTGCTTTGTAGGATGTGCTAAACAGTTCTTGTGGCAGTGTGGTGACCATTGGGTGATCTCTCTCTCCACCCAGTTGATGATGGGGCTGTGCTGCTCCAGCCAGGGGTACCCAAGGATTACCTTGTGTTCAGGTGAAGTCAATGTGAATAGACGAATCGTCTCCTGGTGCAGGACTCCCATGTGCATAGTGAGGTCTTCGGTGATGTAGGTCCCCTGACTGGAGCCAAGTGGTCGACCGTCTAAGGCTGCCACCGCCACCCGGGAACCACATGGTGAGAGAAGGAAACCACATTGTTCAGCAAAGTTCTTGTCAACGAAATTACCCTCAGCGCCTGAGTCTATGAAGGCGAGGGTATTATGAATCTGACCTCTTACTGTAAACTTTATAGGAATAGTAAATGCAGCTGTATTACTCACCCGGTTAGTGGATGGACGTATGGGCCGAGTAGGACAATTGGCACGGATGTGGTCCGGCAGGCCGCAGTACAGGCACAGGTGAGTTCTCATTCGGCGTTCTCGCTCCTCTTGGGTGAGGTGAGTCGTACCAAGCTGCATGGGTTCGGCCTCTGCGTAAGATGTTGTCGCTGGAGTGGCAGGGAGACTTGGGACCCGGCGAGTTCGTCGTGAACGGAGCAGATTATCCACCTGGATAGCCATTTCCATGTACTGTTCGTATGTCCTTCCCTCATCGCGACAAGCCAGCTCAGTTTGTAGTTCGTCACGCAAGGCTTTGCGGTAGAGAACTTTTAACGGCTCCGGTGGCCAGCCGGTCTGGGTTGCTAAGGTCCGGAACCTGATAGTAAACTCTGCGGCCGACTGATTTCCTTGACGTAACGTCAGAATTTCCTCCTCAGGGTCCTTACCGCCAGCAGCATGATCGAACACCTCGCGGAACAGGCGAACGAATTCGCGGTAAGATGGGAACGACATGTTTCTGCTGTCCCATAAGGCAGTGGCCCATTCCAGCGCCTTACCAGTGAGTAAAGAGTATATCAAGGAGACTCGACTATCATCAGTGCTAAAGTCATGCATCTGCTGTTTGACATACACTTCACACTGCAAAAGGAAGCCTCGGCATTTACTGGTTGTTCCATCGAACTTCTCAGGTAAGGATAATCGTGGCTTACCGGGAGCAATGGGCTGAAGTTGAGGAGTGGGCGCTGGAGCAGCTGGCAAAGGCGTGAGTGCGGCGACGGCAGTGGTGAGAGCTTGCATCGATTGGGCAACTCCTTCCATGCATCGGTTTAGCTTATCCAGCTGCTGTTGGTGTGCAGTGAGTTGCGAAGCCTGTCGAGTGACTTCCTGGGCCATTGAGTAGAAAGCTGCTGGATCATCAAATGGCGAAGTTTTCTGTGGCAACTGAGTCTCAGAGTCGGCAGCGTTTAGATCCATTTGCAGCTTTATTTTACTAAACAGAGTCAAACAGGCAATGGTCAAAGACAGCGTCAAGGGCAGAGGAGACAAGGCAAAAACAGAGTAATAGTCCAGGCAGGGGTTCGAGGTATCAAGCAAACAATCAGAGTCGTAGAACAGGCAAAAGTCCGGGGGCACAGGCAGAGAATCAATAAACAGTAACAAACGAGGTCGGTAACAAAAAGGCAATCCAAATACACAGAAAAACGCTTAGAGATGCAGCCGAGGCTAGGCAAAACTTCGCGAGTTACCAATCGTGAAGGAAGTCCTTTTATAATGCCGCAAAACGGCAACACCTGGCGCGGAAGTGACGAGGTGTTTCATGGAACGGGGTCCGGGCGGAACTCAGTACTCGGGTGAAGGTTCCCGCTGATGACGGTCGGAGGGATCCACTGAAGCCGTTGTTACAGTATGTCAATGAGGGCTGAATTATCATTCTGTAGTATATATCTAATGAAGTTTACCAGCCAAATGGTGAGTATCTCTAAAACTAACATTTCCTTGCATTTGGACTATGCCTGCGACCCTCTTACACACATGCACGCACACACACACACACACACACACACAGGCAAAGAAAGATCTTGGAAGGGATATTCAAATAAAACGACATCATATTAACCTTTTGACTAGTAGTTGCTCTGAAAACGGCCCTGTCGGGAGAGCGATTCGGGATTTCAAAGAGAAATGAACTACGACATGTTGAACATTTGGTGGATGAGTCCCTGCGGCTCTACAAGGCTATTCTAGAATAGATCTCAATTAGCTGCTTGGTTGCTTTTTTTCATGAGTCATTATCTGAGTCTATTATACTTGAAAATGAAACAGTGAGGCCGAGGGGAAGAGAGGAAGGCGAGACAAATGTAGAGGTGGAGCAGCAAATAACACATGCCCAAAAGCAGAGAATGGAAATCAGCACAGCACTACCTGAAATATCAAGGAAGAACGTTAGAAGTGAGAGTTACTCACCCATAAACAGACTTTCTTACGAACGCTATTAACAAAACCCTTATGCATTCGCATGCATAATAAATGAATTCTTCCTTAAAGCTAAAAAGCAGAGCTGCAGATATTGTGAGAACATAATGGTCCTTAAATGAAACAACTCTACATCAGTAAACAAACTAAAGCTAGAAGAAACATGACTTACTTCAAGTACACTACTTCACCAAGGCTGCATTTATTGATTGATGTATTAATAAAAGGATTACTCGCATATAATCATCTCTTAATATATGTATGCGTACTGTGTATATTTATTACACACACATAGGCTATAGCATATATTTAGGAAATATTTACATCCATTTACACATTTATATTCTTACATATTTAATATATAAACATATTTTTCTCAGGGTGCGTCACACCTGTCTCTCGATTGCCTTGTTCTGAAAAAAGGAATTCCAATTATTACATTGTTGATTTTTATTTTGGTGCCGTTCGCTTTCACATGGCAAGGTTTCTAAACAGACCATTAATTATATATATATATATTTTTTTAAAGGCACCTACTACGAAGAGCAATATGGCATTATATATGGCAAAGTGTGCTTTAATTTTGAATAGCAAAGATACGCTCACCCTCCCACAGACATTCACAGGCTCATTTTGAGGTATTAGCAAAACAACAAAGCTTGGGCTCAGCTGTTAAACTGCCAAACTGAGATTTGAATCTACGGTGGAAGGAAGTAATTCTGCACAAAAGAAAATTTTTAAAGAGACTCTCACGTTGTTGTTTTTTATGTATTTACAAACTTGTGGCATCACACCTGTTGTATAAATGTGATCGTAGCTGTGAGATACGGCTGTATATCAGTACAGCTGGGATTCTACCGTAGGCACAAAGCCGCAGGCCATATATCTCACATCTATATTTACTTATTAAGTGCAATAAGTAAAAGAATAACGAAGTACTGTGTAAAACTATCTGTGCCAAACATAAGTATGTCAAATAAACTAAAATAATATGATAAGAAATAGTATATTGCAATATAACTAGAATATAGCTTCCACTGTTAAATTAGAATAAGGTAAGATAATATGTGATTTATTACAACTGATCATAACTAGTACTCTAGCAACCACCCAGAATGGCCACTTAGCAACACATAGAAAAGTAGAAGTAGAAAGTAGAGTAGAAAAACACCTTTGCAATCACCTACATTAAAAAAACTGCCATGTCAAGACTAATTAAACTAGGAACTTTTATGAAATGGTAATCATATGCTGTTAAATCTTCCGACAATCAGTCCCATTTACTTTCATTTTGAGTGTTTTACTGAAAACTTGATTTTCTTTTTTACTGAAAAGTCAATATTATTTCTGTGATCATCAAAACTGAAGAAACGCACAGCACAGAAAAACAAGAAACATGCCAAGAAATCATATTTTGTTTGTATTTATTATTAACATGTGGGTCTTGATGCAAGGGGTCCTGCTTTCAGCTTGTATATTCTCAGTCTTTCAGTCAATCTGGAGGATTAATGATAAAATGTGAAGGCAATTGAGAGCGGAGAGAGAGAGAAAGTGAGCGCTATTGGGAGAGATAGCGTGGCTGCTCATCCATCTATGCAGACAGCTACAATAATTGCCCCAGCTCCTCAGCTTCGTCTTGTCACATTTGTGAAAAACATGCCCTAAACTTTAGGAAACACAAGCAATTTCCTTTAAACATTTCATTTTCCACAAATCACCTCGCCACCCCCCAAGGCCTCTGTGCCGGGAATCTTTAATTCAGCATGCTGCTCCTCATCAATAACTTTTCTTTTTCTCAGAATATTGCACAGATTGAATTGATTGCAGTCACCTTCCCCCATAGCGCTCAGAGAAATTGCACACGGGTCCTGAAGACATTTCATCTAAATCAGCCACATAGATGGTTGATGAATGCATTTAAAAGAGGGTTTCATTTTTCCAGACGCTCTGGAAAAACAAACCGTCTCTGTTAGTCAATATTAACATCAAACATTCTGTTCATTTCAATATTGTTAAAGGCAGATTTTATCCCCATGATGTCTAAATTTTTATCGGCTGACACTGATACAAGTAATGATGCAAACCTGCTTTGGTGTGCACTAGCGTATCAGAAAAAACACATCTAAAATGATGTCCACTACTCTAGTGCCCAAATTACTGAAAGACATCTTGAATAAAAATGTATATTTTCTACACAATAAGACTAAAAAATTAAAACTTCCTACTTATGTCTGCTTCCAATTTTATTTGTTTTTTATGAGAAAGAAAAAGACTGTAGAGTTTCTCAACGCCTCAAACTGTGATAAATAATTCACTCAAATGAAATTTTGATGTTAACTTGTATGGTATTTCTCATTTAATCCTCATCCAAATCAAATTAGTGATACTATGTTTACAGAACAACTTTCAAACGGTAAACAACTACATAATTTCCATCAGTTTTTACATCTCTATTAAAAAACATTAGATAAAATGTGCAAGTTGTTGTATCTAATATCTCAGATAACTTTTTTTAAATAATGAAGGAGCAGCCTTGGACAATAAAATCACACTCTAGTAAACTCTTGCAAGCAAGCTTATATTCAAACAACATGCACATTTGTGCCAATAATCAGCTACCTGGTGGCATTTGGTTTTGTAAAGGATATTTAAGTGCCCCGCAAGACGTGTCATCAAATTTTTTTAGTTTAATGCTTAGGTCTAGACATTGATTTTTGATTACAGTCTTATCAGTGGAGTTCTTTAAGGCCACAGTTCTCAAGATTCTGTGTTTGCACTGGAAAAAATAAAGTGAATTCATGAAGCAGTAAGGGTCTGGGCCTAGCGAGACCTTTCCATGCTTTTATTCGGCCCTGATAAACTCTCCATTTGCAGAGCCCTAACTAGACATTCCAGTTCGAAAACATCAAAAGATTCACTCCAAGGAAACCATGAATGCTGAGCTTCATTAGTGGTTCAGAGCCTTTTCTCGGAGAGTACTCAGCTCGAGTGTGACGAGCTTGTAAAGTTAGCTGAAAGGAAGCAAGGGCATGCTCATTTACTGTCCAGTATTAGCTAGCTGCAAAACTCTCCAAACCATTCATCTTTATCTTTTTCTTTATTTCTCTCTGTCTCACACCATTGCTTTAGGCAACAGTAATGCAAAACCATTAACACTGTGTTCATTACGGTCTTTATTGTGAGCTAGCAATGAATAAGTTCATGGAACGTAGCTCCTAAACTAGTATTTTTTTAAAGAGGCTTAGCAGCAGTCATTAGCAAAAATTAAATTAACTGTGGTTGGATTAAACAATTAACAATGTTATTATTATATTCAATAAAGCATATTTATAATGCTTTATTTTTCTTCTTAATCTTTTAGGGAAGTGGTGTCTACATCGCCTATCAATACTGTAGGTGTACCACAGGGTTCGGTGCTGGGCCCCCTTCTTTTCTCAATATATACTGGGATTACCATGACCTATCATACACTGGAGGATATGGTGAGTTACTGTGCTTCAGAAAGATCCAGCAAAATGAGGATAGATAATGGAGGCAGTTCTCACAAGCTGGAGGGCTTTGGTGATGGACAGCAAGGCAGTCTCTGTTGAATATCCGCTTTGAAATCTGACAGATTGTTGTTTAGCGGGTTGTTCTGTAACGGGAAAGAAGAGAATTGAAAGTGATTTCGCTTTGAATGAAAGAATAAAAACCAGGCTGTAAATATCTGCTGCAAAATATAGCTATATCAAAATATTTCATGCCTTATTGCTCAATTAGCCTTTTACATGTTGCATTTTAACGATTTTGTTTTCAGAATAGATTAATGAACTTTTTCATATTTATATACTTTTTATTTTATACTATTATCTATAAAATGGTTTTCGAAAACCCCATACTTGATTTTACAGACAGAAGAAGTCCTTTATGTCTATTTTGGTAAACATATATAAATGTTTTAATGACACTGCTTCTGTGGAAAAAGAAACATCTGCCCTTTGCTTCTTCCCAAAGTAAATTATGCACTGCTTCTTTCTTAGTTCAAAAGAAAGATCATTGTTCTCAGAGCTGCTTGTGCGCACATTCTTAATGTAGCGCAGAACATAAAAACAGAGGAACCATTTGCTCCTCTCTGTGGCTCTGAGCAGATGTAGGCGTTAAAGAAGCTACAATTTGGACCACCTCCACTCCAGAGCTCATTTTAAATGTATTTATTATGCGCCGCTGATTTAAACTCTCTCTCTCTGCTGGAGCACAAGCCAAAGTTTATCTAGTTTTAATACAAATGAGGCATCGGTTTGGAAACCATGGATATTTTGCAGCAAACAGAATCGAAGGATCAGGTTCACAGACCACAGCAGTTTATATCTAAAAAGGTGGAAATGATGCCTTGTTTTGTGAAAAGCCCAATGACAAACAGCAAGCCCCTAACATCACTAACAAGCTTCTGTGACAGAAAGATTTCACAGTGATACTCACGCTGACATTTTCAAAAAGTCCTGCTTAATGGTGTAGAGAAAAACCTTTATTTCACACTATCAAAGCAATAGTGTCACATCTCCGTAAACAAGACTGTTATCAGGTCTGCAGTCTTGTTACAAGATTTAAAACATAGGTCAGAAACATATTTTGAGACAATGAAGTGTAATAGGTGAAGGTACAGCTTTGGTGGAAGCAGTAAATTTATGCTTCTTTATTCGGAGAAGTAAAACTACATTAAAGCCCAAGGCATCCAGCGTTCACTTGTTATGAGTCACCGTGAAATATTCTTGTTTCTAGACATAAATTGAATGAGTTTGTTTTATTCCAATTAATGTCTGCAGGGAACGAAGATGAGAGGCTACCAAGTTGAACACGAAGAAATAAGCAAAGGTGGAAAATGTGAGTGTGTCTTGCACAGTGTTACATAAAGTATCCAATATTTATATTTAAGAGTAAGGAAAGCCTTATGGAAACAGGTAAAGTAGCTCATGCGAAACTTAGATAGTGAATCTATATCGAACCTTTACATATTTATTTACTATGATTAATACAATTTTACTATTAAAATACCAATACGCTTCTTATTGAGCCACATACGAAGCATAGTTTATTACTGTCTCTATACAGGCATAATCTATAGTGCCCTTTTTTGCGCATAAAATTTTTCACGTGACTTTTCTTATACTTCGTATCATACTTATAGAAGAATACAAATGGCAGTAAATCAAAACCAGACAGATGGCCATTGTGTTTTTAATGGATACAGTTTGTTGCATAATAAACAGAAAGATGGAAGAGATTGTGATTTTAATGGGATATTTCTAAATGCGTTATTTTGTTCCAAATGAAATACGGTGATGGGGAAATGCAGTCAGATCCCATTACGAACTGGTTCAGTTCAATGCATAATGCATACAAATGGCAGGTTTGTTCTGGCAGGGAACATTGGCTGGTGGACGTCTGGCAGTCGACTGCGCAGCAATCAGAAAGAAGAGCTGGACGTGAAAACACACACCTGTAATATTCAGAAAGCCCAGAGAGACGTCGGTGTGCGGGGGACTGTTTGCTCACGGTAAGAAAGACAAAAGACTGAAAAGCTTCAATTGGTTTTACTGCTACAATTGTCAGCCTGCGACTCTTTCGATATTTCCATGAAAGATTATGCTAAATTGTTTTGGTTTTAATTATAAAGCTTCTCAGTCCTCCTTCATGAGAGGACAAAACATCCTTCATGCTGTTTGTTTACATTCACTGTCGTGTTCAAAGCAGATGCTATTCTTATTATACTGTAGCAACTTTTAAGAGCACATAGTACAGAACTGCCAACTATTTGAGAAAACACAACGCCTCCATTTCTCAAAACTCACCTTTAGCTAACAAACACAGAAATGAAGCACTGAACATAATCTGGCATTATAGATGTTAATTACCTGACAATAATGTGAATTACGAATCAGCCACTGAAAGCACATTGGTAATTGCACTGCTATTCAGTTTTACAAATCAACCCCAGGCTCTGAGCCGAAAAAATGTTGGTGACATTGAGCAGGGACTCGATGGTTGTGGTTCACTATTGACATGCCTCTCAGGTGCAGGACTCGTGTGGCGGGTGATAAGATGAGTTTCCAATCAGAGTGAAACGACTCAACATTCAAGTCAGGTGAACTCGGTCTGAATCCCTCAGTGAGACTCAGCATACAGGTATTAAACCTTTGTTTAGTTGCTACACTCTCATTTTTTTATTTTACAAAGAAGTGCTGTAAAAATGCTACAATAAAAACCTCTGAATTAGTTTACTATAAATTAACTTAAAATTTGTTTCTATATTCTAATGTACCACCTGAGCTATTATGATGCTTAGCAATACATTTACTTGTTAGTTTAAGTAGATTAGTATAATAACTTAATATAATTATTATAATAGCATAATATACATCCCTTAATCAGATGTACAAGTTGTAAAACAAAGAAGCCATCCTGTAACTGTACTTTTTAAAAAGTGAACTTCCTTAATCATACCAATATGAAGGCAATCCTATCAATTCCTCATGAATGTCCTTTAAACGTGACACATGACCCATTATCGCATAGTGCGCTTTCATTACAGCACCGAAACAATCAGATGAAACAACAACAGCCTCACAATTCATTGAAAAGGTAATGAAACATTACTGATGCGCCTCTGAAGACGGGAAGCAAAAACAAAATTAATAAGACGGAGGGGGACATCGATACGTGCCTCTATTTGTGGTCAGCGAACATAACGGTGTGTTAATGATGACTGAACGAGCATG
>JAUCMT010000524.1:0-36224 GCA_032357475.1 Enteromius thamalakanensis
GTATGGCAATACACAGTAAAGAGCTATATAAATGCGTCATTCATTCATTCATTCATTCAAATGTAAAATTTATTATACCTTTGTAATAGCCCCAGTCATATTTGATAATATCATTATATCAATTATGCACCTTTTTGAAGGTGAATTTAACCCCAAAAACTGCCCAGTGTTCTCGCAACAAGCATATTTTTAATAAGTAGAATGTTGGGGCAAGTTGTCACATTGGTGCATTATGTTTTCAATTATTTTATGTAATTTTTACAATTTTCTCTAGGCTATAAAAATGATCTGATATTTTACTGTGTTGTTCTTGTATCATGAATTGTTAAAATCTAAAAACACATTCAGTCTGTAATGCCTTTTACTGTACATATGTAGAGGCTTTTTAAAATTCTGATAATGTTACTTAATATATATCAATAAAAACATTCCTTCAACATTGCTATTGTGTGAGCATATAGTGTTACATCATGACCCAAACAGCTATTTATTATATTAACTGATTTTTTCTCCATTTTGTCTCCCTTTTCCAGAGGCAAGCCAAGTACTCCGAGAACAAACTGAAATGCACAAAAGCCCGCAACGACTATTTATTGAACCTGGCAGCCACCAACGCCGTCGTGGCAAAATATTACATCCACGATGTTTCGGATATGATTGATGTGAGTATGCACAATGAGGCATGTGTTTGTTTGTGTGTATCAGCTGTGATTTAAACAGTTTGATCTGATGAGGGCTCGGCTCCATCTGTTTCTCTTTGCATTGTGGGTGAAGTGTCTCCTTGTTAATATGGTTTGCCTCATTTAGTTTGCTTTGCATTTGCTAGAATGTCATTTTTAGTCAATTGGATTTGTGTTCTGATTTCGTTCCTGTCTCCTTATGGTGTTTGTGTTTTTATTGAATTATTAATCACCATTACTGTAACCTTCTAATCTGTTTTACAGCTTCATTCGGCTTCACAATGAAAGATTAAAACTATTATTCTGCCAAACCAGAATGATTTTTTGTCAGATTTACACAGAGAAAATGGAATTACTAGCTTAATTGCACATAAACCCTTTTACTGCATTTAATTCACAAAATATTGTTGCATGTACAACAACAGGCTGTCAGTCGCATGGGTATTATCCTATCAAATATCTGCTGAGACTGGATCGGTAATGTGGAGTATACTGAAATATTTCCCCGTCCCTGCTGTCCCTGTCATGTTAGCATTAGTACGCACACTGCAGATAAACCGAACCTTTGTGATTTTTGCTGAAGATGCAAAGAGTGTCACATTGCTATGCTATCCATCAGTTCGCCCTGATATCCTGAAGCAATTTATGAAAACATAAAACCACACACACTCGTACTTCCTGATAACAGCAAAAAGGCGAAGAGGAAACATAAGCCATTATAGATAACTTTTAAACCCAGGTATATTGCTCTATGCAAACTACTGCAGTCACATACTGTTTGCATATCTTTGTAGCATCTGTTCTGTTGCAATGGGCAATCATTTTCTGCACTGCATGTTTTGGGGGGGGGGGTTTATGTAGAAAAAGATGTGAATCCCTAAAACGGTTAACAGGTTGAAGCTGGAAGAACTCTGTTAAGGGCTTTCAGTTACATTGTTGACATAGGTTTACCTTTAAAACCACTAATTGGTAGAAACCACCAAACCAAAACTCACAAAACACCCACTACTGGGTATATAGAAATTCATGTGGTACTTGTGGCCTGCCGTGGTGTATTACAGTAGGATGCCAGGCTACCTTGTACCAGAAATCTACGGTTTTGCTAGCTGTTCCAAAAAATCTAAAATTGCCACAACTCATGGTACTTGTGCTTCAAAGAAACTAGGAAGGCTTTGGATTTCATCTATTTAAAGAGATTAATCAACCCATGTACGTTCTGTTATCATTTATCATCGCTTAACCTGGCATCATTTTGTTAATCTGATGAACACACAGAATATATTTAAGTCATTTGGTCCAAAACTACATTGAACACTAATAACTATCATTGTATAGACCAGAAAATTTCTCCCTTTGTGTTCAACAGACGTCTTTTTTTATTTTTATTTTTTGCTTTTGAGCATTGCATTTTTTCATTTCCAAGTCTACAATCTTACATAATTTTCTGTAATAAAAACCTTTAACTAAGAGTGCAGGGTCAGAAGTAGGGCAGGTGTGTAGTGATTGATCGTTTTCAGAGACTGAGAGTGAACCAAAGGTAAATAGGTTTATTCAAACAATTTGGTCATGGTGACCCTTGCTACCCTTGTCCCAATACACAGTAGAAATTATGTATTGGTTTTCTGCTCTAGATTGAAGTATGTTTGTCCTAGGGCAAACGGTGGTTTCAGTATTACTAGTGGACACCGTGAATAATTTAAAATAGTATGGATTTACTTCTAATGACCTGTGTTTATTAGAAAATGCTGAGAATTTAAACCAGTGCTATTATTATTGGGCCAAGAATGTGTAAATACAGAATCTAAACTTGGCTGTATTACTGTGCTAGATTTTTTTTACCATTGTGCACCTCCTCTCCTGTGGCTTCGTAATGCTAAATAGATTTTGCCACAGGCCATGACCGTCTAGTGTTTGCATTCAAACCCTTTAAAGCAAAATATATGGATTTACAGTCCAATAGAGCAGTAACTGCCTTGTCACAATGACTCATAGAGGTTTAAAGTTTCCCTCCAGCAAATTTAAACCTGCTCCACATTGCTAAAAGAGGTTACTCGCACATTTGTTGCACGTTTAAACTAATTAGCTAAGATATCCCACTGTGCTTGTTCTTCTAATTATAGATACTGACGATCTCGATTCTCTGCAGGATAAAATTTACTCGTTTAGATCATGTCATTTTAATGGCACTGCAATCCACGGAGACACAAGACATGCTACCTGTCTTGCAGTTCGTCCTGTTAGAGTGAAATGTGAAATCTCGTGACTGCTAAAAATAGGCATCACCATGGAAACATTTTGACAAATACAATTTCATTTATACTGTCTTCGCAGAAAGAATGATTGGATTTGTGTTCTTCTAAATGTCATTCAGGCTTGCTGTGAGATATTTCATCTCTCATCCTTCATTTTTCTACAGTGCTGTGACCTCGGGTATCATGCTAGCTTGGCACGCACATTCAGGACCTATTTGTCTGCTGAGTATAACCTGGAGACCTCTCGCCATGAGGGTCTGGACATCATTGAGAACGCTGTGGACAACCTGGACCCTCGTAGCGACAAACACAAGATCATGGACATGTATAATCAGGTCTTTTGTCCACCCATGCGCTTTGAGTTCCTGCCGCACATGGGAGACGAGGTATCTAGCCTTCAACTTGCTTAATATCACCTTATTATTGAAACTAAGTTTAATTCTGTTATTATTCACCTTCAAGTCTTTCCAAACTGTGTGGCTTTTTTCAGCGGAGCACGGAAGTTGATTTTTAAAGATTTTCCTGGTCACCTTTTAAATATACTGAAATATAAAAAATGCTGTCAAAATTCCATTAAAGTGGCAAACTATGTGGAAAAAAGCAGGCAAAATGTGAGTCATTATATGGTAGGGTATTGGGTAGGAAAGAATTTTCGTTTTTCACTGAGCTGTACTTTTAGGAATAATAATATTGGCCTACTATATATTGATTGAAGACTAAGAGATGTCAAAAGTACTTTTTTCAAGTAACTAGTAAAGTATAAAATGCTGTTACTTTTTCAAATGGGTCACAGAAGCTACTTCTTATTCCTTCTGTCACCTCTCCTGTACTCGTCTTAATTGAAATGGGGAGAAATCCTTCTGGCTGAGGCTTATTAATTTGACTTTTTTGTGTAAAAGGTCCTTTACAGATGCCAAAAAGTTTACTTTTGGGTTTTTCGTTATTAAAAAGCAAGTGCAGTTGAGGGGACAAAATGTAAACCATTACTTTCCATAAAAAGTAACTAACACAGATTCAAATTCTATTCAAATTCAAATTTTGTCAAATACACAGTTATATACAGTACGATATGCAATGAAATGCTTACAGAACTACTCAGACCTTAAAATAAAAGACTACGAATAGGAAAAAAATATGAAAAATATAATAGAGGGTAGATTTAACTAAGAAAGAATAATATAAAATTAAAATAAATAACTGTACAGTACAAAATACACAATATAAGAAATATATAAAGAAATACATAACAATGAAAATTTACAAAATTAAAATAATACAAATGATAAATAAATGGTAATGTCCAGGGGCTGTGCAATCCACATATTTAAAGTGTCTTGTGCTTGCAAATATGCTCAAATAATATAATGCGTTACCCCCGACACTGATCATGACAGAGATAAACGGCTTTGTGTTTTGTTTTTGTGTGTCTCAGGTGTGCCAGGTGAGTGCCCAGCAGCCAGTCCAGACCGAACTTCTGATGCGTTACCACCAGCTGCAGTCCCGCTTGGCCACGCTCAAGATTGAGAATGAGGAGGTAAGAATCATCACAGTTACTACATGCAATACTACATTTGTATCAATGCCATTATCATGATATCCACCTCTCAGGAATAATTAGTTATGACTGTGATGCATATTGCATACTAAAATAATCACTAGCTCCAATCTGATTGACTGGTTTAATCAATTTCCAAAAAGTCAGAGCATGCAGGTTTATCAGTGTTCTGGGAAACAAAGTTAAGGTATGGTAACTTTACCGATACGGCACCAGGCAGCTGCACTGAGCGCTTCAGGGAAGATCTAGTTGTTTGATTCACAGTTTGTTTTTATGGTTCAAGGCTTTGAATCTTGAGAGATATTCAGAGCTTGTTAGAGTGCAGTTGTATAATCCACTTTGTTCCCAAAGTTGCGTCTGATTTCATAGAGAATCTTGATTCATTGGTCACACATGTGATTTAACATTAATGACATTTTGGTGGAAAAAAGCTTTCTGATGGTCAGTGCAGCACATCTGTGTGACAAACCTGAACCTGTTGTGAAATCTGTGTAGGGCAGTCCTTCTCACACATGTGAAATTCCTGAACATATTCCTAATGATAAAAATTTGTTGGACAATAGTAAATTTTTCTCAACTCTCAGCACAATGTCATGTTATAGAAGTAAAATAGGTTGCAAACTATATTTCCTGTTGCCTTTAACATCAGATCTGTATGCCCTCTTCCAACCACATGCTTTGGAAACTACTGAGTCTTATTTACACCTGCTTCTTCAGTGTGAGTCATAACTCTGCAGAGAGCCCAACTGCTTCTCACACACAAGCCTTTAGCACTCAAACAGCCCTCTGCTCTACTCTCATGCTTGTTTTAAAACCATTTTTAAAGCTCTCCAGAGAATACTTCAGCCTAGTAATCAAACTCATTGCAATTTAGTTCTTTCTTGAGAACTGAGAGTGTATTTTTAGCATCCTCATCTGTTAATGGTGTGTATCTATTGGGATGGGATGGTTATTTCCATGTTTGGTCTTTGTGAGGGTGCCTCTTTGTATTGGAAGAGCCAAAAACAACTCACAGACCGACTAAGTGTATGCAGGTGCTAATGGTCTTTGTAATAGCTCCCGTCTGTGCGTATTGATGAGTTCATCTCGCCCTTATCACTTTGTGTCTCATAACCAGCTAGTAATTGATGATTTTGTGTCATATAGGAAATGTGCCACATTAATCTGTGAGGGCCTGGGGCAAATTTGCACACCAGTCACTACAGCATTGAGACAATTCTTGACTTCATATGTTGGAGTGAACTGTAGTCCCAGGGTCAAATGTACCAGTGTAGGCAGTTTTAGAGCTGCATACAGCACTACATCACTTGTGGTTTGGTTGAATTGGTTATGCTTTTAAAAAATTGGTGAAATAGATGTAGATCTTTTCTTTATTGCTCATCCTCTTTACCCACATAAGCATTTTAGTAAGCAGCAGCACATTTAAGGCTTTTGGCGTATACAGTATGTATCATAGTGACACATAGATGGTAGTTGAAGCTCATTTTACACTTTTTTCTTCCTTTGATTTGTTTTCTGAACTAGTGTACTACACAAATACTTTTATTTTAAAGTTTAATCCATTTTTTGAGTCTCTCAATATTCTTAAGCTCATATTGTGGCTTTGAATATATCACAGGGACGCATACCTGTTATTGCAAACCTGTTATTGCAAAACTGTTATTGCAAACAGTAAGCATTTTTTTCCATTGTGATTTGTGCATTTTGTGTGGTTTTTAAAGTATTATAAAAGTGCACACATTATATGCAAGTTTTTTTTTTATTTATGTCAGGACAGTATTTCCATTTTACTTTTCCCAGATTATATTACAACAACATGAGACTTGTGCATTTTTAACATAATTTGTGTGTGTGTGTTAAAGATATACCTTAATATAAAAATATATGAAAAATAGAAATTATATATATGTGTGTGTGTGTGTGTGTTTTATATTATAACAATATTTATTGTATATACACTTTTCTACTTTAGGAAAAAATGTGGCTTTATATATATATATATATATATATATATATATGAGTATATCAGTAGACTATCTACTTTTTTAATTTTTACTCTGAGACAGAAACAGATTTTTATGACAAACAGATTCATGAACACGCTTTTGCTGGATGGCATATGGTGTGAGTCATTACCGATATGTGTGTGATATTTAACTGTTTTTAATTGATGTTCTAAGACTAAGATGATCTAAGACTAAGTCTCTTTTCAAAAGTTTTGGGTCTGTAAATCTTCTATGATCACCATCAAAAACAATAAATAATTATTGTAATGGAAAAGCTGAATTTCTTGCAACCAGGCTTTAGTGTCACATGATCTTTTCATTTCATTTTAGGATGAATTGGGACAGCTGCTATGCTTATGCCTATGATATTTTTGTGAAAACTGTGATTTGTTTTCTAAACAATTCAGCCGAAAAACAATTAAAAAGAGCAACATTCATTCTGTACTGTGACGTATGATCTATTTAATGAATCCTTGATGAAATCAATCATACATTTCTCTTACAATGACCCTGAACTTTGATCGGTAGTGTAAATCGTATAGCTTAAATTTCTTAAGTTCATACTCGTCTGTCTTTCACCTTACTGAGTACCTGCTGTGTTTAATTAGGTGCGCAAGACCCTGGATGCCACCATGCAGACCTTACAAGACATGCTGACAGTGGAGGACTTTGATGTATCAGATGCCTTCCAGCACAGCCGATCCACGGAGTCCATCAAATCCGTGGCTTCTGAGAGTTATATGAGCAAATTAAACATTGCTAAGAGACGAGCCAATCAGCAGGAGACAGAAGTCTTCTACTTCACTGTGAGTGGCCTTATTTTCTCAGACCATAAGCACTGGGACCACAAGTACTGTTTGTATCCCATTTTATATGACATTTAGGCGTCTTGCCATTTATAATGAGTTAAAAAAATCAAGATGAATCAAGATCAAGGTCCTCAGGTTCTTTGCACTATCAATAGATCTTTTAATACATGATTCACATCACAATCGTCTCTGCAAACACTGATATCAAAGTCTACTCTGCCTTTCCTATGTCCAAACGTAGTCATCATGCACAAATCCACAAAACATTCGTGACAAGGCCCATGCCTCACCAATGAGACGGAAATTAAATCCTCCTATTGGAACAGATTGAATTTGCGGCGTGCAAAGTACAGCGAAATCTGTTCTTTGTTGCCCGCAGCACTCATCACTCCCCTGTTTAAGTCACATCCTATTAAAATCATTAGCTTACTGACGCCTTCATCTGTGTCACAGAAATTCAAGGAGTACCTGAACGGCAGTAACCTCATCATTAAGCTGCAGGCCAAGCATGACCTGCTGAAACAGACTCTGGGGGAAGGTGAGTTGTCTGTTTATTAAATAAGTTTCTCTCTGTTCTCTGGAAACGCTGAGCGTCAGCTTCTAATTTCAACTTTGGTCACTGTTGGGTATAAAATTGAAAGTTGAAGCTTCAAAGTGAGCTCAAAAAGTTTGTATAATGAATGTTTCTAAACTGTATACAGACGTGAGGGTCAAAAGTAAGGTGAAAATGTAGCTATTTTGTGTCTGCTTGTCCATTTTTAAGCTGGCATGAACTCTGATGGTCAGTGTCGCCAATTTAATTAGTGACATAAATAAGTGTTTTCTTTATCTCATTCTTCCAAGACAGTATGGGATGTTTAATTAATTACATTTTATATGTAGAGAAAAAATATACTGTATTTAATCTAATGTAATTTTTTGGTTTTTCCACAGCCATCTATCTTTGAGAGCATTTAACTATGTTAAAGCAATATAGAGTGTTATTTTCGGCCTTATGTTTGCAGTATGTTCCATATCTTTATTATACTGTGAATTACTATAGACAATATTTTAGAGTTATCCCCCAGTTTGTTAATACCAATGGGGATTAAACATTTAAAATATGACCATAGCGCAAACATTTACACATGTTAGTGTAATAAAAGTATGATTGCTTACTAACCCTTCTGTGCAAAGTTATATCCAATCTTTCATCTGATATCACAACTAGCTAAACATAAACCCAGTTACTTTTGCATTGTACTGCCAGTCCCACACACTGGTGTAGCTTTTGTAGACATACTACTGTAGATAACACCAAAGACTTTCCTCAGGCAGGTAATAATCTCACATTTAAAGACCTTTTTGAAGCAAATGCCTGAAGAAAGACTGAAATGTTGTTAAGCTATAGTATTTTGGGGTTTAAAAAATTCATTTAAGTGATTTAACAAAATAAAAAGCCAAGCTGCCATTCTACATGTATTAGTGTGAACATGCTTTGTTTTTACCAGCTGATGGCCACAGATGCAATCCATAGACATTAAGTAAAAAATTACCTTGAATATTCCTTTAGGTACGTATAAGGCCTTTTGTTGTCAGATGATTAGAAAGACCCTGATTTCAAGGCTGCATCTCCCATAAGGCCTCTTGTCACTTCGGTTACGGGCAGTTTACGCCCAATCAATCAGCTAGTGGCACCGGAGGGGGGAGTTTCGGCAGCTGCCTATGTGGCAGCTCATAATCTAATGACGGCACACTATGGGACACCCCAGCTGAGTCCAGCCATCCACATATATGATCGCTGACCAGTCCCGCCCTCTTCCCCTCACCAGACTGTGTGCTCAATTACACTTCACCTCATCAGCTCAGTAAAACCAGACACCCGAGGCTAGCCAAGGTGTGTGTGTTAGTGCATATACATGAGTTTGTCACATATGGTTGCAGCAGGTACTGCCCATGTTTTTAAATTATTCACTTAATTGGTCCTCCATCCATTAGGCCAATTAGCTCAGCACATCTAAATCTCTCTATTAATGTTATCAAGGGTTGCCATGTCACCAGCCACCTGGCTTAAATGCTGACGCTTATTTAAATGAGTGATGTGGAAGAATAACGGTCTCGATTTGCAAATTTTCTGTGTGTAAACCAGATCCTCCCAAACCACTATCCAGAAACGTCACTGGAAAGGATTTGAGTCTTTTTTTAACTCCTCAGCTGGCAAGACAAAAGCCTTTCAGTTTTTGGAATGATTTTAGAGGGCATAGCAATGGCACATGGGAAGCACTCCATTTGATATGCAGATGTAGTGAAATGAAATGATTTAAGGGCCCACTTCATATCTCTGAAGTACTCATGTAGAAACATTAGTGGTTCCACCCCATTACATTTCCAGAATTGGAAAAACTTGGTCTGCGTTATGGCCAGGTGCTCTAGAGAAGTGTAATTTTGGGATGACTTTGTAATTTTTTCCCACTTTTTCTACACAAGTACAATGTATTTGTATTGCGTTCGTTTTATTTGCTTTTTGAAAAATTAATACGTAGCATAACTGTTATTTTTGAAATTCCACTGTAATTTGTTGACATAAATGATACTCAAATTGTGGAACTTGTTAAGCTGAGGTGTGTAAACTTTTTGGTTTATTTCATTTCATTTTATCTTTTATTTTTCATTTGAAAATAAAATCTGAAACTGACTTTTTAGTAACTTGATAGGTTAGTCTTTCTTGCATTATCTGGCCTTTTTTCACTCCAGTGTGTTTTCATCTTGTTTATTTTTTTACTTATGTTTATCAATTATTTTTTATTAATTTTATTGTTTCAATTGAAAATTGAAAACTGAAACTGACATTTAAATGATTTAAATGCTTCTATATAATGCATTCTTGCACTTTCGTTTTTCTTTTTGATTGAACTGTGTACATTTGTTTGTGGGCGTGCATATATTTTCATTGTTGGTATGATGATGATACCAAAGAACTGTTTTCAGTGTGGTGGACACTGGGACAAAGAACCTAGTGAGCCATCACAGACATCGCTCAGTGTCACCAGTGTGAAATGAGTCTGCTGATGCACACCCACTCTTACACACCCTCAAATACAAACACACACACTCACTCATTTAGCCCCTTTAGTTCCTTCTGTGACCATCTGACACCCCACAGGGCCCTTTCCGAGGTTTCTACGGTGACCAGTGCTCCTCTTTGTCTCAAGCGCTGTGTGGCTGCTCACCCATTCATCTCGTCTTCAATAGCGCTGGCCACTCTCACGATAGCCCTCAGTATGCCCTGACCGAGCTTTAGAACCCAGTGCATGAGATCATGCTAATAATGACATTTCTAACTCCTCCCTTTTTCCACTCTCTTTTAGGAGAAAGAGCTGAATGTGGAACCACAAGGTAAGAAAGTTCTGCTGCTGATGAAATTCACATTTTCAAAAACAAATAAAGCATCTTAATTGACATCTGTGGTTCCATGAAGCAACTTTACCATCCATGGAATATTTCCATTGCATAAATGCCCTTTATAATGTTAAATGGTGCTTTAGATTATTAACACATTCTTCACATTAGGAAACAAAGGTTCTAAGAACAGTTCACTAAAACATTCTTTTGGGGAACCCAGAATGGTTCTTATGTGACATCACTATGAAACCCACCTTTTGGAACCTTCAATTTTAAGATTGCATAGCAGTGAAAACACCCTTTTGAAAACTTTATTTGGAGTGAAGATACACTTTTACCTCAGATTGTTGACCAATCAAAATGCCTCTAAAGAAAACTGCACTTGTTATACCATGGAGTCATTAAAGAATTCAGTCTGTGTTATACCTCTCATCCATATTCATTATTCATTATCCATTTCCATGATTATTGCTTTGAATGGAAAAGTTACTTTACTGCTGTCGCATATAATTGTCGTGCCATTTTTAGGTTAAAAAAGAAATGATTTTTCACTCCATTTTCTGCATGTTCAGCTGCTAAAACAACCTCTAAAACATTTACCAGGCCATGGTAAAAGCAAGAGAGGACAAATACAACTTTTTTGATATTGCATGACGGTCAAAAGGGGACTTGTCCTCAAGCTGTCACTGGCAGGGACTCAGCTCATGCTGGGTTATCCAGAAAGTCCTCTGACAGTCAGAGAATGCTGAGAATAGAGCCTTCCTGGTAAACAGATGCAGGCCTCTTCTGAACTCTCAGTTGGAGGACATCTACCAGTGTTGCCACTGATAATCATATGCCCTTTATTTAAATTTGAAAATTAAATGCTGTTCCTCAAATACAGCTGCGAACGCTTGACCAATGTACAGTATATGTTGGTACTCTGATATAAAATTGTGCTAGTGTAGCTAGAAGCATTTCCATTTGTGCAGTTGCATAGAATATTATTCATGCCCAAATAATGAAGAGAATCTGTTTTTGTTCAATCTATATGACTGTGCTATTTCATTGAAAACATTCAAAACACACGTATCTGTTAATGATTAATCATGTAAGCAAATATAAACAACAGCTTGTGCTTGTGCCCTCAGGTTTACAACTAAAGTACAAAGCCATGTCATGTTTGACATTGCATTTCTATCTGTCACAACAGCAATTATGTATCCATATCTAAATGTTTCAATAAGGGCCTGATTCGGTGCTCCTATAGGGAATAGAAAACTCCCTGCAGTTGTTATCGGTTAATTTAAGGTCAAAAGCATTAGGATGTAATTACGATCTTTTAAAGAACAACAATTAATGCCTGTTGCTTATTTAAACCCCTCATTATCAGCTGTTTCCTCCGCTGAGACATAAGTTTGAGTGGAGTAGATGGGGAACGGTTTGCTATGTAGGTTTTAAGGTTTTCGTTATACTGCATTATGTCATTCAGAGGGTGTTTTGTGTATGTTTTTTGTTCCATCTAACCATCTCCATTCCTCAGACCCCCAACCCTTCCCCCGAAACCACAGAAATTGCGGAAACCAAGGCCTCGTTCCATCTATAACCATAAGCTGTTTAACGGCAATATGGAGAGTTTCATTAAGGTACCCACTGACTTTGGTGCTAGCGCCCCCTGATGGGCTGGAGGGATGGCTGAAGCTCTGTCTTTTTTTTTTTCCTTTCTTACTCATGCGCTCACACCCTCTTTTTGCTTCTGTTAATTTCCCATCTTTCGCCAGGTGGCGATGATGCAGATGATAAGGGTGGCAGCTGATGCCCCTTCTTCCTAAGTAGAGACTCAGCAGGGCCCATTAGTTTGTAAGAAACTGCTTTAATGCTTAATTTAAGCAATTAAGTGGTCGATTACCACTTAGATTTAAAGTATTTTGTTTAAAAAGACATAAATTGCTGAGAAAATTAAGCAAAGGGTATCACATTCTCCACATGCTTCCCTTTACTGCATCTCAAGCCATTTCAGCAGCCACCCTAATGCTATTCCACACAGTCACCACCACGACACTGTCGTCTTCTTGGCGATTTTGTCGTCCCTTCCTCTCTAACTGTTATTTTCTCACCTCTTTCACTCCTCTGCTCTGCTCTACGCTGCTTTGTGTCCTAGGGGAAGACGGAATGCTCGTACCCGCAATCAGGTACTGTAGAATAGGGCCAGGCATGGACTGTCTTTACCTTTCAGATAAGGCTGTAATACATTTGCTTAGACAAGTGACATGTCATTGCTGCTTTCCACTAAGTTCAAAGAGAAAGTCTAATGAGCTTTCTGTAGCGAACTTCAGATGAATTGCTTCTAGCAGCCTTGACTGAACTTTTACTATTGTGTTATGCCCTTGAGGACAGACATGCTTAATGCTTTGCTTTACTTTCTACTAAAACAATGGAAAAAGGGCTTTTTTTGTATATTCCATGTTTTTACAGCTTTCAGAAAATTGTTACTTAAAGGTGCACCAAGCTGTTTTTTTCCCCATTGTAAAAAGGTTTAACATATAATGGCACACAAATATGTTACAAATATTTGTTTAGTTATACAAAAAATGTTTACTTTTTAAAGAGCAGGTGCACCTTTAAATTAAATGATCCACCGAAAAATGACAATTCAGTAACCATTTACACACCCTATTAATGCTCCAAACCCGTATGACTTATTTTCTTTTGCAGAATGGTATTTACAAAATGGTATTTGTCCATACAATTAAAATGAATTAAACCTCTTTTGTTTCCCATAAGAAGAAAGTCAGGTGTGGTTAAGCAGAATTGTCATTTTTTTTGGTGAACTGTTCCTTTAAATCTCAGCCACAGCTTGAAAACTGGTGCCATTTTGTAATGATTGTTGTCTTTCAGGACTCAGGTCAACCCATTCCTCTGGTGGTGGAGAGCTGTATTCGATACATTAATCTATATGGTAAGCGGTTTAAGGAAAGGTCACTGATCGATTGCAGATAAACATGCTGACTCAGGAGCTACTGGAAACCATTAGAGAGCTCTCCAAAAACAACACATCCCCTTATCATTCAGAGAGCGCTCAACATACTCAACCAGAAAGAGACACAGATGCTAATTTGAATAAGGACTCATCTGTTGCAAGTTTAAGTGATCCCGGGGTACTTTGGAAATAGTTCCATATAAAGTCCATCTGTCAGGGTAAAGCTGAAGTCAGGGAATTTAGAGAATGACATCGGTTTGGCTGCTAAATATGCTGTGGATTAATGATTTATTGTTCTGATAGAGACTGTAAAATTTTATAGATGTTAAGGCAGAAAATAATAATGCTATAAACTCTGTTCTCTCTGCTGGCTCGAAGATTGTTAACAAGAACCTAATCTGCACTTTCTTTGAGATTATTGCTTTAAGAGCACAGGCGTTCCCTCAGGATCCAATGAAAATGATTGGAACTTATTAGGCTAAACTCGTATGTGCTGACAATAAAGGACCCCTTAGAGGAAAACGTTGCATTGTCTATTGTGCGCATCTTGTTTTGAGCTGGAAATAATGCAATATCATGCCTCGGCAAGTTTTTGACTCATTTTTCTTTCTATTTTCCTGTGCCAGGGCTGCAACAACAAGGCATATTCCGAGTTCCTGGATCTCACGTGGAAGTCAACGATATTAAAAATTCATTTGAAAGAGGTTAGGCCCCTAGAGATCAACTGTAATTATTTTTCAGTTACTTTCGTTTATGTACTTTTAAAACTGTGACTATATGATGTTTATAAACAAATTTCAGGAGAAGCTTGTACGAACAGTTAATCACAGCTAACACTTCGTTCCCCAATCAGCCTGATTACCCTATCAGAGCTAAGAGTGATTGCATCCCTCCGCCTCCCCTTACTCCAACCCTTGCCGCCAAGATCCCTAGGGCTCAGAGTCCGCCAATCTCTCAGCGCTCTCCCGGACAGCACGTCAAACACGCTTATTCTATTTGATTATTAATGAGGAAGTGTGAACTCATGTTTTATTTTAAGTTTTAAGTTTTATTTTATGCACATTAGATCATCAGTGCTAAGCAGAGTGCGAAATAACATCAGAAAATTTTATTTGTTGGCAGAATTTAGCTTTAGGAAAGCTTTGCTATAAAACAAATTGATTTTACATTTAGCTCATGCTTGCAGATCAAAACAATCCTCTGCCTGGCTTTGACAAATAATGTATCAAATTATATATGCATATATCGTCAAAATCATTTAACTGTATTTGCGTGGAAACATTTACTCCCCAGAAATAGTATATTAAACATTACTGAAATAATACAAAGATTGGACAGCCAATCTGAGTAACTGATCAGATAATCTTTTACTGGAATTGTCATCGTGTCTTTTCAAGCTACTCAATTCATCAGATATGGAGGTGCATATTTCAGCTACAAAAGGGATGCAAGAAAAACAAAAAATGACAGCATTAGGATGTCAGTCATTAGTGTTATACAGCAGTGTTGTTGATAAATAGCTACGTTTTAATATGAAAGGTTGTTGTGTCAGAGGTCATTTAATCATCAGCATCCAAAAAATTAAGTATACTTTTGTGCCTGCTAGTGGCTGAAACTGTTCATGAGGATTTGTTAAAGAGGCAAATCCATTAACTTAATTTATGTTATTACTATTGTTACATATTAGGAGTTTGTGTATTTTTCTTCTATAATCACTATTTTTCCACCCTTTATTTCAGGTGAGGACCCACTGGTTGATGATCAGAGCGATCATGATATCAATTCTGTGGCTGGTGTTCTCAAGCTGTATTTCAGAGGATTGGAGAACCCTCTTTTCCCCAAGGAGCGCTTCCTGGATTTGATCTCCACCATCAGTGAGTTTCAGCTGCAGGATAGGTTGAAATGTCACTGGAGCGATTCAATCTGATATTACTTCATAGATTTCTATTATTTGTTGTATGTTTGTCTACTGGTGCCTGGCTTCATTTTAGCAATTTTACAGTACAGAGCAATTTGCTATTTTCTTATATTTTGTTTTGGGGGCAAAGTGTCTGACAAGAGAACGTAAAAATTAATTTCAATTGTTTTTATTAGGCAAGAATGGATTAAAATGTTTCAAAGTTACAGTATAGACATTTCTAATGTTACAGAACATTAGTTTCAAATAAATATATTTTTTTAAGATTGATAAAAAATTTAAAAATTATTCTGTTAATCGAAGCATCTTGAAAAATATAATCATGTATTTTTTAAATTTTATAATTTATTTTAACTGTTTTCAGCATCAATATTCAGAAATATTTCTGATCACCAAATCAGAATATTAATATGATTTCTAAAAAATTATGTAACACTAAAGACTACTATAATGGCTGCTAAAAAATTACATTCTATTAAATATTTAAATAGAAAACAGTTACTAAATAATAATTATTGTTTTACTGTATTGTTTAACAAATTAATGCAGCTTTGTTGAGTCTTCATTCATAAACATGAATCAGTCTTACCAGCAGTTGTGTACATTTTGAATGTACATTTAAATTTGTTTAAATGTTTATTTGTCAACGTCTCGTTTCAGAGCTTGAATCATCTGCGGAAAGAGCCCACCACATCCAGCAGATCATCGTTACCCTTCCTCGTACCATCATCATCGTCATGCGATACCTGTTTGCTTTTCTAAATCAGTAAGTTTTATATTTCACTAAACTTTTTTTTTTTTGTATTTTTTTAACTATTTGACCTGCAGTCACACACGAGACGTGCTCAAAAGTGGGAGGCTAATCCGTAATTTTAACACCATCTCTGTCTTCAGACTGTAAATCTCCTAGTAAATCACCATTAAATGAATAGCAGAAGTCTCAAGCAAAGACATTCATTATATTTACAAAGAGCTATTCAACAGCCCCCACTATTCTTGTCTAATTTATGGCCATGTCTGTCAAGGAGTTCTTTAGAGGATATTTACACCAGAACAAACCCATCAGTCTGTACTGTACTATACCTGTCCTGTTCTCCTGGCTTTTTATTGATGCCTCCTGTTCTCACCCTCCCCCAGACCGAACAAAGAATTTGATTTCACATCATGAGTTTTCCCTCTGACTTCTTTTCCGCTTTCATTTGCTCTCTGTGCCGCAGCTCTGACTCATTTGAACTTCACTTTTGCAGTCTAGAGACTTGCCAATGAGAGATGAGCTGAAAGATAATGCACTGTACATGAAGATGAATTCTCTAGGACAAAATAATGAATTAATATATTGAAATAGACAGCAGGACTAGTTTTTGAAAGTTTGTCATTCGCAGCATTGCATCACCGCTAAGAACTTCTTCACTGTCTCTTCATCTCTAGTCTGTCCCAGTACAGTGATGAGAACATGATGGACCCATATAACCTTGCCATCTGTTTTGGACCCACTCTGATGCCCATCCCGGACGGTCAGGACCCTGTGGCCTGTCAGGCTCATGTTAATGAGGTCATCAAGACCATCATCATCCACCACGAGGTCATCTTCCCCAGCCCACGTGAGCTGGATGGACCTGTCTATGAGAAATGTATGACTGGAGGAGAGGAGTACTGGTGAGCTCTAGATTTTAGCTGGATTTTGTTGTTACTAAAGAATGTCATCATTTCTCCATTAGAGCCAGCTGTGGCTTAAACTCAGCTCAGTACTATGAATGGGGAGTTTAGCACTCAGGTCATATAAAGTTGAGTAACTTAGGCATACTTTTTAAAAATAGCAATAGGTAGGAGAAGGAAATTCCACACCATTCTTTGATATATAATTTTGTTACAGTGTGTTCCAAGGAGCGTGATGGAAATGTCTTTGGTTAGTTTTAATTAAAAAAAAAGTAAACACAGTACTGTTTAAAGGCATTGAGTCAGATATATAATGAATGTATATATATATTTATATATATAGAATCTGATTAATTACATTATGCTCAGCAAGGCTGCATTTATTGATGAAAAACATGAAAACGTGAAATATTGTTATAGTTTAAAATAACTGCTTTCTGCTTTAATTTTTATTTTTTTAAATTGTTACATCTGATGGCAAAACGTATCAGTTATGTATGCAACTCTCATTCCCTGAAGAAGGGAACGGAGATGATATGAGCGATGGAATTTGGGATCTTGCTTCGAGAGACCAATCCACTTCGAGTGTGTTAAAACACAGCTATTAACACTAGTATGCACTGATTAAATTTAGCAGCAGTTGATCACAGCGCGAGTATAAATGAGGAGCTGGTGCAGCGCATATTCAGGTGACCCGGCCGCTCAGCAGTGGTACAGCACCATTGGCGAGAGGACGTCTCCGTTCCGTTCTTCACGGAACGATGGTTACATACGTAGCCGAGACGTTCCCTTTCAGTTGCTCCTAGTGGTAACCTTGGGGTCAAACTCTGTCCTTGAGGGAGCGCCGGTAGAAGAAGGAGCCCTTGGAGGATAATTCCTCACCATCAACATAAGACCAGTCCGCCCCCCCGCCAGAACTAGGCCGTTTCTCAACAGGGGGAGCCCTAGATCTGGGCAGAGGAATGGATACCCTGCCCCTTTGCAAGTAGCAGAGTCTGGTCCACAGCTCTACAATGGTCATCTTCCCACAATTTCGGCAGTCATATCCAACGTGACTCAGAGTGACCAACTGAAAGGAAACTAAATCAGCAGATGTTTCTACAGTCTTTAGTGTCACATGATCCCTCAGTAATCATTATTATATACTGATTTGGTGCAAAAGAAACGTTAATATTATCGTTAATAGTTTTTTTGCTTAATAATGTCAAAACTATGATACTTTTTAGAATTCTTTGACAAATAGAAAATTCGAAAGAACAGTATGCAGTATTTGAGATGAAAGTAGAATCAAAGTATTCTTGCTAAATATTATTATAAATAGTTCAATAGCTAAATAGTATTATTCTCTTAAAAAAAAAAAAAAACGTACTGATCTCAGAATAATAGTTCATTATTGAACATGCTGTTTTAAAACCAATATGTCTCATAATGCTGTTTGTTTTAACGAATGTTTAATGTTTTACATCAAATGTAATGACTCTTAACTGTGGTAAAAAGCACAGTAACACAGTCCAATGAAAAGAAAATATATGTTGCTTGTGGATTATTTTTAATTCACAATGCGTGCTGTTTCACAAATCTCACATATTGGATTGATTACTGTTTGCATAGTATTTCAGAACTGTAATTGCCATGTTTTTCCAATGCTGACATTATCATGTGTACAGTTACTATGTTTAAAGATCTCTGTCTCCTTGTGTTTGTTTATGTGTGTATATTCACAGTGACAGTCCTCACAGTGAACCAGGCACCATTGATGAAGCAGACAACTGCACCGAACCACACACAAGCGATGATGGTACAGGCTTTTATGCATTCATTCAGTGCTTTGTGCTTGCTCGTATCATTGTCTCTTATGGCAGGATGCTGTGTATTGTATTATAAAGTAGACCACAAATGACCAGAAGCAGAAACCAGCATTTGAGGTTTTTCGTTTACTTAACCAATAGAAATACAGTCATGTTCATGCTAGCCTTTGGGGTTCAAAGGAATCAAAATAACCACACATTGCTTCCTAAAAAACAGAAACATTGCTTTGCCCTGTGCATTTTGAAGATGATGTGTTGATTAGCATTGCTTTGTTGTGCTTTGGTTGACCTTTCTGGCTTGTGTGTGTATGTGTGTGCGCTCGCACATGGATGTCAACCACATAATTGACATCAGATGTCAAAGCTGGCATTGGAACATCTGGGTCATATTCAGTTTGATCTAAACAGTTTCCACAAAAAAAATATTATTCATACTACCACAGCCAATGTGAGACTTTTGTCTATGTTACAAAAACATCTTTGAGTATTTGTTGTGTTTTCCAGAAAATATTCAACCATCCATAAAGCAAAATGCATTTAAAAGCAAAATATGACAGATATTACAATAATAGGTTTATTGTTATATTGTTCTTTGTACTATTTAAAAAATACTTGTGGTGTATGAAAATAAACTTAATATATGATATATTATATGAAAACATTACATCTCTAATAACATTTTTTACATTTTTTAAAATTAAGGTGATTTGAATTTAGTTCTTTAAGCAATTGTGTATTTTTCATATATAAACAATTGAAAGAAATGCTTCATACACACCATGTTGTATTATTTGTTGGATGTTATCATTGACATTTATCTCAGCCAATCAGAGCAGTGCTTTTTAAGCAGCGTGCACCTTATTGGGAGGAGATAAGAAAGATGATCTCAAATTGAAAAATGGCAGCACAGATTCATAAGCTGTTATATGAGGTTCCAGGTCTTGAAAATGTTGTTCTCTCTGCATCTTTTTCTTCTCTCCCTTCCTCTCTCACCCTTCACCCTCTTCATTTCTCATATGTAAATAATAGCATACTCTAGCAATGTTTCCGTTGCTATATTAAATGAAGACACAGACGGAAATATCTCTTTCGGCCCAGTTTCAGCAATCTTTGCGCTTCATCTCTCTCTTCCAGCCCTCGGTTTTCTCTGCTTAATTGCCTCCTCCTTTGCCTTTTATCACTTTGTTTTCTTCTCTCCCTCTCTCTTGCACGCTCTTTGTTCAGGGTGAGTAAACAGGTCTCACGGGGCTTCCTGTGCTCGCTCCCTTCATTTACTGATTGATGGAGCTGCTCTCGCGCGCTAGCCCTGAACAGCAGCCACATCGCTGATACCATCTCTCGCATACAGCTCTCTTCTAATTTTTTTCCCCTTCAGTTTCACTAAAATGGTTCTGCTCTCAACTAATGATTTAAGAGTGAGTCCTCTTTAACACTAAAATAGAATATTGTTTGTTTTCTATTGAAAGTGTATTTGTTCTTTTTCCATTTAAAGCTTTACAGGAAATCAATGCTTCAGTACATTTTTACAAAACTTTAAAATGGCACAAATTCAGACCTACTGTAGCAAGCTATTCCTTATTTTTAAATTAAGAGCAGCTGCTACAAAAAAAAACTTTTATGCTACATGATTACAAACAGGTTTATGTTATCTAATTTTTTTTATATAATACACATATTGTACACGGGATCATTGAATAAGGAGGATTTTAAAAGGCTGTTTAATCCCTTATGACCATATTAAACCATGTTGAGTTTGTATGACCAGACTTGCCTTCATAATAATTTCTCTATGTCTGACATTTTCCAGACAGCATTATGTAGCAATTAGTCAACCTGTGATACCATCACATAAATGTCAGTGGTGCTCCAAAGCTTATATATAATTAAAGAAAATATGTTTTTAAAGCAACAATAACTGATGCACCTCTTGAGATTAAACATGAGAGAAAATTAAAGTGATAGTTCACCCATAAAATAATTTGTCATAATTTACTCACCTCATGTCCATCCAAAACTTGACTTGTTTTTTTCTGTGGAATATGAAAGAAGATATTTTGAAGAATGTTGGTAACCAAATCTTTTCAGTTCCTCTTAATGTGTGTTGCCAGCATTTTATAAATAATAACATTTATAAAAAATATTTTCCAGCGCAGAATGAAGAAATGCATACAGGTTTAGAAAGATATGAGAATTATGACATAATTTTGGAGTGTAAGTGGACTTTAATAAAGTCAAGCAATAATGGCACATATTACATAATGCATAACTTGTTTATAAACATTAGGCTGCATTGAGTGTATGCTAAACCTTTCCAAAATAGCCTAAATTAATTTTAAAGGTGATGAGAAGTGATTTGTTTTTTGTTGTTGTTTTTTTGAGCTGCAGCAAATCATTTAAAGTTATTATGTTTTAAGATGTAGCTCTATAAACTGATTTAAACAGTGGCCTATGTTGCTGGCTAAATCTAATGTTGTTTATGCTTATGTATATGTTTGTGATCCACACTGACATTCTGTTTTGATCTGTCTGGTGCTCTGATTTGGAATCAGCCTTCCCTCAGGAGCTCATCAGCCACAGCCTGCCTTATGCATGACTTCAGGACTGTTTGAAGTCAGACGCTTTAGCTCCCAAACAGCCCTATCGCGACTTCCCCTGTTACCCTCTGTGCATGCTGAGAAATCGCAATCAGATTCTAAGCCTTCAATCTAGCCAATCAGGTGCAGTCACAATGGAAACAATCAGATGAATACCGAATAGCAAATGCTGATTTTCTCTCTCTCTCCATTTCCATTCTTTCTCTTTCCTTTCACTTCTGTGCCATGCCTGTATTTAATTTCACCCCTGGGTGGAGACCCTAATGAAACTGATTGGTTTCTTCTAGTCGACTTGAAGATTTCCTGCCAAGCGCTGATTTGCTCTGTATATCTCCTTAACCCTGAATGACCCCACTGTCTGTTTGCCCCTGGCAGCGTCTGGGGGGGTGAAGCGTGAACTGATTTGTGGCCATGCTATAGCAGTGGTCACGTTAAATGGAAGCTGGGTGGCACATTTGATCGGATTTAGATAAAGTCCACTGTGCATTTTTAGCAGCCCATCTGTATTTAAAATGTGTCTGTTAATTTGTGGTCCTGATGGGGTTAAAGATAAGGTTGTATATGATGTGTAAGATCTTATTTTGATGAATGCATGATATTGAATACAGGGTCTATTTGACAAATAAATCTATTTTGTTAAACAGTGTTTTTTTGTTGTTGTTGTTGTTGTTGACTGATCAGTCACATCTGTCATTCTGCCCTAAAAATAAATGAACCGTGTTAGTACACTTGATCACACTGAGTGTTTCTTCAATGCAAAATCAAATCAGAAATATTGAATTGCAGGGATCCATGTTTTTTTTTTTTGTTCAAAGATTAAGTTGTTTTGTTTGTTGTATTTGGTTTTGTTTTACTTTTTTTGCTTTGCTTTGCATTTGCTTCTATGGACTTTTGTGTAGAAAAATGACATTTTGCATTGCATCTTGCATTGTTTTCCATTGCTTTATTGTTTTCATTATCAGACTTATATCTGTGACAAATAATGGACTTTGCAGAACTTTTTGTGTGCAAAATCTGTGGATTTCTGTTTCTGCAGTCCTATATATTTGGCCCAATATCGTACCTTTCATATTCGTGTCATGCAGCAGTTTGCGTTTAGTTTGGACAGACAAATTGCTTGTCACTGAAAACTTGTCATATCGCGCCTGGCCAAGACACGGTATGAGTGTGTGTGTGTGTTTTTGCTTAGAACCAGCTGGAAGCATGACAGATTTTGAGTCTGTTGCCGTGCTTTGAAGCTCTCTGAAAAATTTGTTGACATAATTCTCTGTGCAAACATGTTAATGAGTGCTACTTTCCCTGTCTCTCTCTCTCTCTCATACACAGAGGTGGAGCAGATCGAGGCCATTGCGAAGTTTGATTACATGGGTCGTACTCCTCGAGAGCTGTCCTTCAAAAAAGGTGCATCCCTTTTGCTGTATCACCGTGCATCTGAGGACTGGTGGGAAGGCAGACACAATGGGGTTGACGGCCTCATTCCTCACCAGTATATAGTAGTACAAGACTTGTAAGTATCTAAATATAATATAGTTTTTATACATAGTTACAGGACAGTTCAATACATCTTGCTTTGTTGAAAGAGTTGCCCTCTGGGTAATATATGACTAATCAGCCAAGCCATCTGGCCTGAGTTCATACCTTAATAGCTCAAGTGAGAATCAAATAGTTCCCTCCATTAACACTTTAGACTTTAATTAAAATTTAACAGCACTGAGTGGCAGTTAAAGAATGCCCTTATGTCTTTGGCAGGGAACCTTTCTTACACTATAAGAATCTAATTGTGTTTCTGAAGCAGCAAGCATTAGTGGTGCTATAATGTGCTAGGCATGCGTTTATGTCAAAGCTTGTTGGGTGCAATGGGACATGACGTACTTCACTGAGGTTAAAGTGAGTTGAAAGTAAGCCGATCAAGTGTTCAGTGGCTTTCTGCTGCTCTGTTACTGCTTTATGAGGTCTTGAGATGACATGAAAGTGAAAGTTAATTGCAGCGTCCTTGAGTTGATCATATTTATATCATCAACTGATATTAACCGTCCTACCGCTGTTTCAGTAATTACTAAAATGATGACATGCTCATTATCTCTTTGTATGGTTTAACCGGTGTCAGTTTGATGAATGAGATTATTAAAAGCGTCGGTCCAAGCTCCGTTCCTAATATTGCAAAAGTTGACAGCAGCAAATAAGGAAAATTGAGGTTGCTAAATTGAAAAGAGGATAGGCGGAATGACCAAGATCTAGTATCACAGTAGTTATTTGTGCTTTAAATTCAACCCAAACTGTTTTATAATATTCAGTATGACATAAGCATATACAATTGTCTATTTTTAATCATCTAGCAACTTGTATATGAAGTTTGAGATTTATGTAGGTTAGAGGATGGGAACCCGACCCGAGCCCGACGGGCCGGGTTCGGACAGATATTGAGAAAGGATGCTCGTGTTCGGGTCGGGCTCGGTCTCATCAGCGTGAATGTGCACCTGTGTTATAACGGTGCTTTTTTCCCCGTGTGCACTGATGCTCTCATCTCTTGATATTTCCGAAAGCCTTCCTACAGTTGCTTAATAAAAGCGGGCTTTCCACACAAAAAAGTGCATGTGTCATTAGTATGAGAAAAAAATTAGATCGGGCTGGGATCGGGCCCGGGCATAAATATCTTAATGCCTGTTAGGCTCTGGTCGGGTTCGGTTACTGCTCTGTAAGACGCGGGCCGGGCTCAGACAGAAAAAAGGGTCCCGATCCGCACTCTAATGTAGGTTGCAAACTGCAAATTTGAATAGGAGCAAATTTCTGAATCCATGTTTTAATATATAGTGGAAAGCCGTACCAGAAGAATAGAAGTTATTAGAGGATCAGCTTCCTCGTAATGGCAATGGTTTTGAAATTAAGGGCCCAACAAGCACGTACTTCAGTCCATTTAGTGTGTTCAAAAGGCACTCAGAAAAATGAATTGCTAAATTATTGCATAATGAAACATTTGGGCTGTAGACTTTTCCTGAGACTTTTTTTTCCCCCTCATGAATGTGACGTTCAACAGCATCAGATTACCAAACACCTTCTGCTGTCATCTCCCAAGAGAACTGTAAAAGCAGCCTGAGAACATGCTGTGAAACTGTGATCAGGAGATGTTTGCTTGCTTAGGGCTCTGGGAATGAGAAGTGAGAGTAATGCACAGGCCGTCGAGACTGAAAAATAGGAAACTAGAGGCTTTTTCAGTGCCAGCTTTACTGTATGTACATGGATTTGTTGGTGTGTTTGACAGCTTAGCTGATGAACATAATGATATGCATGGGGCACCACTGGTCAGATTTTTAAAGTCAGATTTTTGAAAATATTATTTTTGATTATATAGTATCTGCAGTATTGCTTCTAAAAAAATCAGCTTTGCCATCACAGGATATTTTTAATTGTATGTCGTAAGTAAAGGCACACCACCAAACACCTCAAAACATTTTAAACGGATTAGAATTTTTTTGGTCTATATTGAATTTTTTTTTCATTTTAATTCAGCCAATCAAATTGTAACCGGGAGGATTTTTGTCTCTGTCTCTTTAGGGATGATGCGTTCTCTGATAGTCTGAGTCAGAAGGCTGACAGCGAGGCTAGCAGCGGACCTTTACTGGATGATAAAGCCTCATCCAAAAACGACCTGCAGTCCCCTTGTGAATCTCCGCATGATTACAACTTCGGCGGAGTCATGGGCCGGTCAGTGGCTGATTATGCAGAATTCTATTTATTCTACATATTTTCATCCTCAAGAAAAAATATTGATGTGAAGTAAAGTGTTTAATCTTGTCCTGTTTCTCCTTGCAGCTTGTTATATGGCACAAATAATTAACATAACTTTGTTGACTCTGTTTGCTCCTCTTCTTTGAGTCAAAAACTGCATTGAGGGATTGGATTTAAGTTTTTTACCATCTCGTTGTGTGTTTGTGCAGAGTTAGGTTGCGTTCGGATGGGTCTGCCATTCCTCGGCGCCGAAGTGGCACTGAATCTCACAGTCCTCCCCGAGACACACCGCCACGAGCCGCCGCCTGCCCCAGCAGCCCCCACAAGGTGGCGGTCAATAGAGGCCACATAGAGAGTCCTGAAAAGAGACGTTTGGGAACCTTTGGCAGTGCAGGCAGCATTAACTACCCTGAGAGAAAGGTCTATCCTGAGGGTCACCCACTCAGGCCTGTGCCAGGAGCAACAAGACACAGCAGCCTAGGAGACCACAAGTCCTTGGAGGCTGAGGCTTTAGCGGAGGTGAGTGTGTGTGTGTGTGTGTGTATACTGGAGGTCAAAACTAGAATTTTGTTTTATATGTATATTTGTAAGAAGTCTTATATACCCAGTAAGACTGTATTTATTGATCAAAATAAAGTAAAAATAGTAGTATTGTGAAAATTTATTACACTTTAAAATAACTTTTTTTTCTTCTGAATATATGTAATTTATTCCTGTGATTTTAAAGCTGAATGTTCAGCAGAATCTCCAGTCTTCGGTGTCACGTTATTTGGAAATGGTTATTAGAAATATATTATATAAGAAATTAACAATGCAACCTGCTGACAAGTCAGCTTTTTTCATCATAAGAATACATTTTTTCCCAAATATATTTGTATAGAAAAAGTTATTTCAAATTGTAATCACATTGTAATATTTTAATATTAATGTTTTACTGTATTTTTTTCATCGTATAATAAAAATATCTAATCAGTGCCATCTTATGTATTTATTTATTTAGTTTCAACTGATAAAATAGTAGATAAACTGTAGATACAATTAAGGTATTTAATTTTTTTATTATTATTATTATGCAAAACATAAGAAAAAACAGTGCTTAATTGCTTCCTCAAATGCACTACTCGAGCATACAAGATCATACAAAACAAGCCTTGAACCTCAGTTTTAGGCAGAAAAATAGTAAGCAAACACCACTAATTATTCTAAAAAGCCATAAAATATATCTAGATTGTTTTAATCTATCTAAATCGCTGTGCTTTAGATATATCACTATTTTAAACATAGTTTGCTATTGATGAGATCAAACATTCAAATATTCTTGATAAGTGAACAATAAATCTTCTTATATTTTATACCGTTGTAAATCAAAGCTCAGAAGGATTTCAAATGTCTTTTAAGTTGTATTCATGAAAGCTTTTTGCTTTTTCTCTTGAGCCTTTCAATTAGTCTCTAATTCTGTGAGGCTGAAGAAGCTGGCAAGATTTAGTCCAGCAGAAACAAAGAGTTGGCACTAAAGCAGATATCAGCATGGAAAGGATAGGCTGGCACTGATCCATGTGTTTCATTTGCGCACGGTTAAATAATGAAGTCTGTGACACACAGAACAGTTAATGATCTTTTGTAATGGCCCCTTTGTGTCTACACTCACCTAATGAAAAGAAAATGGTTTATGTGAATACAGACATCAAAATGGAGGTATGATTGATATTGTTGGACAGAAATGTCTTGTTTTGTATATTGATAATGCATTATAAGCACAGACTGCACGATCTGATTAACATTACTGCTTGATGTGCAGTTTGGAAAATGTGTGTAAATGTGTTTAGGGGGGTGTGTGGGGTTATTGATGACATCTGCTCAGTAATAAGACCTTGCAAGGTATTTTTGTGTGTGTGTGTGTGTGAGTGTGTGTCTTCATGAGCCTTTTATCTTCTGAACATTACATTTTTATGGCATGCTCAGCTGCGAGACAGAGGACAGTCTTGAAAGAGAACGGGAAAGCAGGGAGTTTATAGTCTATCAGGACGGCAGCGACACTGTGTGTATATCAAACATAATCTGCCTCTGTGATATACTAGACCGCTTCTGAAGAAAGTAAGATGAATTTCCCGGAAAGATGAGAGATTTCTAAAGCCATATAGCTCCGTAAATACTTACTGTGCAGAAACCGACAAATTGAAGTTATCGATCATTTTCTCACATCTTTGTTATTAGTGGTGCTAGAGAGGATTTAAACACATCCCTAATGCTTATCCTCGTTATATTAGCAATGCTTAAGATAAATGAGTCCAGTTAATGAAATAGCAAAAGCTATTTGCAGCAAAATGAGTAGAAAAAAACTACATTTTTCGTGAATATATAATCTTTGTTCAGTTTATCTCATCATCAGAACTAAACAAAAATGGGGTTTCATAACAACAAAAAAAATCTTTATTGTGATGATTGTAAATTATTTTAATTAAAACACTGTTGCCAAAATTTAAATTATATTATGAATAAAGTGCATGAATGTTTGATTTAATTAAAAAAAGCTATTTTCATCAAATTAAATTTGTTGCCATTTTTGAGTTAAAAATACTCATCAAAAATATAATCATTTAAACTGACTTTGACTAAAATGTGTAAAAATTCAATTTCATTTAAAATATTATTTTTGTTTGACTAAATTTCAGTGTTTTTTTAGACTGAAATTAAAAATCTTAAAATTTAATATACATATTTTTATCATAAATGTTGTTATAAAAACATTTAAACATACTGTTTGCATAAAACCTAAACTAGGTTGTGTATAAAATGCTAAATGCTTGCAATAAAATGCTTAAAACATTTGTTGTAATATAAAAATGTTGTCTAAATTCAGTGCCACTTTAGAAGCTCTTCCTGTTGAAAAATCCAGCTTATGCTTGTTAGGCATGTTTTAAAATAAACCAGCTCAAACCAGCAGCCATGCTTCAAAACATACCTAACCAGCATATATTAATTTTAACAAATTAATTTGTATTTATACATATTTTTTTTATTAGAAGATATATCTAAAACAATATTTTTTGTTACAGGATATTGAAAAGACCATGAACACCGCACTTCATGAACTGCGTGAATTGGAACGCCAAAACACAGCCAAGCAAGCTCCCGACGTTGTTCTGGATACATTAGAACCACTCAAGAACCCTGTGAGCTCCGAGCCAGCGAGCCCCTTACACACCATCATGATCCGAGACCCAGACGCGGCCCTGAGACGCAGCAGCAGCTCCACTACAGAGATGATGACCACCTTTAAACCGGCGCTGTCTGCCAGATTGGCCGGAGCACAGCTCAGACCTCCACCTATGAGACCCATGCGACCTCCGCCCACTCAGCACCGCTCCAGCAGCTCCAGCTCCTCTGGGGTGGGAAGCCCTGCCGTGACGCCCACAGAGAAGATCTTTCCAAACAACGAGAGCAACACCACAGCTTCCTCCGCCAACTCTGGCGAGAAACCAGGGACCATGTAGCAGCAGCAGCAGGCCCGTGGTGCGGTTTAGCTACCTGCGCTGGTGAGGGCTACCCGGGAGAGCAAGATGCTCATTCCAAGAAGGAAGTTCAGGAGCGCTGTTTAGTTTCTCAATTTATTTTTTGAGCCTCTGAGAGTTCTAGAAATGCAGATGAGCTGTGGCTTAGTGGTTTGACATGTTGAGCCTAGTTTGTGGATGATGTGAGTTGAATCTGGCTCAGGTGATTTTCTCATTCCATTCTTCCCAACATTTCCTTCCTTCTCTGTGAAAAAAAAAAAAGACAATTCCAGGGTCAAATTCATCCTATGATAAAAAGACAAATGAAAAAGGAAAAAAATATAAATTTCTGTTTTTATTATTATTATAAATTTTACCTCAGAATTACTAATAACTTTTTGGCCACATTTTTATTTAGAGCAAGATCAAATGAGTGGTTTGCATTTGTTTCTTTCTGCACTGGTTGGCCTGTTATTAATGAACGAGTAAACTCTCATTAGAGGACTGTTTTAAAATTAGTGATAAGTCCCGCCCTCCAGAACTGGACTGTATATATATAATAGAGCCAAACAGTCACTCAAAGTCTGTCTAACCCTCTCCAGCTACCTTTGAGCTGTTGTAAATAGAGATATACTGTACTTGAACTTGTAATGCCTTTCGTTTGTAGAATAAGCGATATACATCTAAGTAACGACATAGCCAAGCTGTATACATATATGAGATGCAGAAAACCAGTATACCAACTAATTGTAAGAAACCTGTGGTAAAATGTAGTTTTACTTGTATATAAATTTTGGGTAGATTCTTTTTTTAAGTGTCAATCTTGTACAGCCGAGGACAGAACAGGCAGGGAGACCAGAACGGCTTTTATCAAAAACATTTACAACCAAGAAACAAACAAATAATGAATCAATAGTCTGAGCCATTAATATTAATATTAGTTTGGAGAGTGCTCTACTTTTTTCTTCTCTGTGTTTTTGGATCACATCAGCTTCTTAATAGGAAAAGCCGTTCATCATGTCTAATTTACTTGTGCAAATGCTTCATTCTTATAAAGTTACGTAGCTTCAAGGCATTCCAGTGAGCTTCAGGTTATTGCAAGCATCCATCATTTATTTATTTCAAATAGTCCTGCTTTTGACGTGTATACATATATACTCTGTCAGCTGATTATATGAATATTAATGCTTACTAAAATAACCAGATGACACACAAACAACCCAAGGACGAATCGCACAAAACATGCCCGGGGCTTTGTCCAAAAAAAAAAAAAAATCTATTATCATGACAATAATTTCATAACAGAGATCGTTTTAAAAACAGGACAAATTTTTTTATGCTAAATATATTTTCATATTTTTTTCATGCTAATCCGGACTCATTTTTTTGTGAGATTCACTCAAAAACGTGTGTACAGTATGTCATATACACCGTACATTTGTAAATGCATACAACACTGTCTCTGAAAAGGGATGGAGCCCTCCTCATTCTATGTGATAATATCACATAGAATGAAAAAATATATAAATACACAAAAATATCCTCAAATGACTTGTTTTATAAATATAGTTTCTTATTTTTTTCTTTTGGTCTTGGGACATGTTTTTGTTTGATTCACCTAAAAGTCATATTTTTGGAAGATACAGTAAAGCATATTTTCCAGTGCAATGAATGATGCATTCGTAAAACCATGCCACAGTCTCTGGTAAAGTACAGATCCCTCCTCCGCATCTGAATATTCAATAGCCTAAAGAAACCAGCTCCAACAACAGAAACTCCACTGCTCCCAATCTGTCATATCATCTCCGGTTCATCTTCAGCGTTACCCCTCCTCCCTGAGCAGTGCTTGAAGAGGGAATACCCAGCCGTGTACAGAATTTGCCCGACTGACCTAGATATCCACTAAAACACACTGAGCCCAAAGCTTTAATCTCATCTTCTTCACCGTTTTTCCTTTTGCGGTTTGCCTTAGGATTTGCCACTCCACGCATAGTCCAATCAGAATGCCAGTCAGTGTGTGAAAGCCTGTGTAAGGAAAAAAACTAATTACCATGCATAAAAATGCTTCTCCTAATGTAACAGTACTGTTACTACGCACAATTTTTAATCTAGAAATATCTCTAGATTCGCGTTTGATGTCATGCTTGAGCTGTTACATCATCTCTCTCCATTAGTCTCACGTTTCTCATTGGGGCTTGAATTTGGGGCATAAAAAATAGAAATAGAAATGGCTGGTTATTAGTTTCTGCCTGAATTCCTCAGCTTTATGGTAGCATGGGTCTGTTGTCAGCATGTGAGGGAGACTGACTTGCATGTGCTTCTCTTTACCAAGCAACACTGTTAAAGACTTATAGTGGTGCCTTTCCCCAGATACAACGCACAATGTCCTAAAAGGAAGCGATTTGAAACTGGGTCTGTAGCTGTGAGGATTTGGCTCATCTCAGGAAGTGATTCAAATATAGTTTATTATATCTTTTATCGTATCACTTCCACATAGGCATCATTTTAATATATTCATAAAGACTATTGTTCACTATTACTAGGGCATGTGTCTATTTCTGGACGTTCATTTGAGTTCAGCCATGACACTTCTGCATAATTACACCTGGATGGATGAAGGTCTAATTCTGTTTACAGTAAAGAACATATATAATTTAGCTCTGTATAAAGCAGACTGTTTCGGGTCAATTTGAAGAAAAGCTTTTCCATGGACAGAAAATTCTTCAGAAAAAGAAGATTTCCAGCCATTCAAAGTTGTTTAAAAAATGGCAGTTTCTATAGTGAATAAAGGTACTGTATGATTTTTTATATACTGTAGTTATTCTCAGCTTTAAATAATTAATTGGCAAGCAATACAATTCTGAAGAAAATTGACACATTTATAAAATTAAACCTGAATGGATGAGGGATTAAGTAAAGAAATGATGTTAAATACTGCAATAAATAATAATTTAGTGTATAAAACAGACTGTGATTTGCAGTAAAAAGTTCTTCTTGAAGTTCATAGAAAATTAGTTCATTGTTATAGAATAACAGTAAACTCATACCTGTGTTTACTATAAAAACTGATGTTTTTCTTTTTTTATTTAAGGACTATTAGACTATAATTGTCTAATATTTCCAGGCCTCTAAAGTCACTTAAAATAATTATAAAAATTGACAGTTTCTATAGTAAACATTAGTTTTTTTTCTCTTATTCTATTTATAAACCATTAATAAAGATGTAAATTAATAAATTTAAAACAATGTTTTGAAAATACCAAGACAAATTCTCATCCAGTAATCATAACTAACATAACATAAAGGTCATGGTAATGCATTACCAGCTCAGGCTTGTTTAGTGTGAATTTACCAGAAAACATTCTTTACACATAAGGGCTAAGACAAATACTGCCCTCTGGTGGCCTTAAATGGCCTGTCCCTGCTCACAACCTCCCTCTGTTGGTCAGTGCTGGTATAGAATAAATAGGAGGAAATAAAAAACGTTTGAAGGTGCATGTTGCAAATGTAACTACATTTCTCTCTGTTTCTCACATGTACTGCAGCATATCTTGTCTTAGTGCCATTCTTTAACTCTAGCTTGCACTAGCAGCCATGCACCAAAGGATCGCCCAAGTCAGTGTAAGCTAAGAAACCCGCAACCATACACTGTGTTTGCTCATGCTGTAATCATGCCTTTGGGGTTCATGAGTTTCTTGCGTTTGAATACTTGAGTATCAGACTTCTGCTTGGGAAAGTCAGCGCATTACATTCTCCTATATCTGTCGTATAGCTCATCTAGTATATACTGTCTAGTAGCGCTTAGGTAACGAGCCGATGTTTGATAATAAATGATATCAAGTTTACAGAAACTGCCATTCGCAACAAACTAAAATAGTTACGGTTGTGTCACTCATCTCTATCTCTCCTCTGCCAGTGAACTCAAGGCTGTGCTGTGAAAAGCGTATACTTTTGCTGTTAAGTTAAATCTTCTACCCAAGCTAATGCATTGCAGTATTTAAGGCCGCGTTGGTCTGATAATAGGATGTTGTATGGTACTTGCACGATTACTAAGGCACTTGGTGCATCCCTGTACTTAATAGACTGTATGTGATGTTACTGGAAGTATGTTTTGGGAATGTATGCTACATTGAGCGTGTATTGTACGTATGCCACAGTGGGTGTTTATTGTATGTATGCTAAGATAACAGAAAATATAGGCTTTCTCCTTCTCTGGACAGTGTTCCACAGGACAAAAGTGCCGTCTGTCTGTAGTAGTGGGTTGTGAAAACTGTCGTTTGGGTTTTTTCCTCCTCTAAACACTTTTTGTCTAGTGATGCTGTTCTCAAATGAGTGTTTGAATGGTTGGATTTACCCCCCCTGTGATGTTATCGTACGCCATCCCACTGTTTGGATGTGAACCATTCTTAAGTCCAAATAAATATTTTTTTTTTGACCTTATATGAAGTTGTGCTTTTTTTTATTTTAGATGAAATGGATTGGTTGCAGGGTGTGCTATATTAAGAAATAAGAAATATATAGACGAGAAAAAAAGATATAATAATAATAAAAATTGTTGTTGTTACTATTAAAATGTGTGCTTATGTAAATGTACGTTTGTGTATTTATGTCTAATATTGTGAACACAAGCATATTATGAAATAGGCTTTAGCCAAAAAGAAAAATTTCCATTTGAAAATTACTGCTTTCTCTCATTTTGTGATTATTAAATGACAACTGTGCACACATTATTAGTATTTATTTATAATATTTTTTATAATAATTGAGAATGGTTTCTTAATATATATATATATATGATACAAGAAACAATTGATGTAATATAATATTATTTAATATTATTAATTAATGCTGTCAAACAATAAATCACATTCAAAATAAAAGTTTTTCTTTACATATAATATATCGGTGTATATTTGTTATGTATATACAAACAAATGCATGTATATATTTAAGTAAAATATTTTATGTTTATATATTTGTTATAATTATATATATATATATATAATATCAAACATAATAAAATAAAAATATAGATGCATTTACATATAAATGCTTAAAAAAAAATATATATATATATATATATATATACTGTGTGTGTTTTAATATGTAGTCATTTTCTAATTGTTTTTATTTTTCTGTTTAGCTGAAGACAGTTTCATGTAATGTTTGTGTTGCTACAAATGACTCTGTTATTAACTCCCATTTACATTACTAGGATTATATTTCAGTCAAATTTAATAGAAAACACATGAATATAAATATTTTATTTCTGGACTAAGCAAAAACAAATAAAAAAAAACTGATGTGTATTATTATTGTTATTAATAATAATAATTATAGTATTTAATATTTTACTTGATAATATGTGATTGATTGTCATTATATATAATAGTACAAAATGCAAGCAATTGTTGATACATTGTTATTTATTAATATATAACTCAAAATTCCTTGAATGTGGGGTCTGTATCAGTGTAGAGACACTTTCTTGCAGTACTACCTCTGACCAATAGATGGCAGGAGAAGACGGTCGCTGGCCTCTGGCAGAAGAAAGATACAACAGTCTTAGAAAGATACAACATTTTGGTTTATTTGTAACACCAAAGGTGGTCTAAAAAGAGGCAATAAAGGGAAATCATTTACTTTCTCATTAAACGCGCAGTGAGTCCGATGTCTTTCAAAGTGCATTTTGATTTTCTCCGAGTGCAACAGCAAGATATTCGCCAATCAATTATTCATTTGTCATAATGCTACACAATATAGGCAGCCAATCAGGCGTGGGGTGTAGATAAACAAAATCCCATTTGTTACACCCGAGGGACTCTTAATAAACAAGACGTAAACATGAAAAATATCATCACCCTCTCTCATTTTAGTCACTTGATTTATTACTTAATCTCAACATGCTTCCCTCACCCGTGTTTTGAGAACATTGTGTAGACATTTCATAACATGTCACGCATTTTTTTGCAAGCTATATAAACGTTATATAAAAACGTTTTGGCGTACTTTACACTGTTAAATGTGCAGTCAAAACGTCATTTAATATTTATTATACAAAACATATAATTAAATAATATAGTCTGCCTTTATTACATCTTATAATACAATACCAACTGCTTGTAATGACATCATGAAAAAAGCAGGGATTACAGCATGTTTCTCTCATGTTTAAGAATAGATAACATTTATCTCCTAGGATATTTATATACTGTATGTTTAGGTTTTGCTTCTCACGTTTCTGCCTTACACTCGATCCTCTTATAAAAATAAAAGCGTTTCTTCTCTGTGTTTGTGATTGTGAAGTATGAAGTGTTATGACAGCAGGACTTGGTTGGGTGGATAAATGTTCAAAGCCACCAAGAACCTTTCAAAACAACATGAAACTGGCATTCAAGATCAACACACAGCATGAGTAAAGAACAGTAGAGCCTAATACAGCCTTATAGGCTATTATGCACCCCAACAGAGCCAGTTTCAGAATCATCATATCAGCTTGCTTTTTTACGAAACAAGGAATAAAAAGAATCAATTTGAATTTTAATGAGATGAGCTGCATTTGCCTGCAAAGTTAAAGTTGTTTTAAAACAGTTTTGAAGAATCCTCTAAAGGTGCATTTCAAAATATATTTTATATATTTTTGATTCAATCAATGAGGCCTTAATAAGCATTAGACACGTGTGTCAATCAGACAAAACAGAATGAAACTGGTCTCTGTGTGATTGGTCAGAGAACAGGGGCTGGATAAACTTCAGGTGTCATTCCCGCTTCTCCTCCTTCTGATATATAAAGTGTGACACCTATCAGGCTTGACAGCTTTAACTCAGAATCAACAATAAAGGCTGGTAGGAAACCAATGAGATTCAGCCCAGATTCTAGGGGTAATAATGCTATGACAACATGAATTCAGAGCAGCTTCTGTAAACATTTTGACTGGATCCGTGCTCCGTAAAACAAACCATCATTTAAACTGTGGAACAATTGGCGTGTACCAGGGCCAGGGAACATAGCCTAATTCTTTCATTATTTGAATAAAACAGGTAAAATGCATGACTGTTAATGAATTGTGGACTGAATGATAGAATGTATAATTCTACTGGGGTTTTAACTTTTGTGTCATGAAAATAAATCAAGTTTTGTTTTTGCTTTTTCTGAATCTACACTGTGTTGCTTTCTTATGGCTTTTGCTTGTAGAGCTGTGACTGACCAATAGATGTTTCTTTAGGTCAAGGATACATATGCATCATGCATCATCACGAAATAAACCCTCCGCCTGATCACACTGTCGGGGCTTATTTCTGCGATAACTACTGCTTATTACACGGCTACTTGCCACATAAGGAAAAAAACTGAACATGAATATGAATTTGAAACATTTTATTGGCGTAT
>JAUCMT010000525.1:0-12204 GCA_032357475.1 Enteromius thamalakanensis
AATTAGGATGATGTCAAAAAAAATGTCATTAATAGATTTACTGTTGGCATGACTTAACTGCAATGCTGAATTGCAGAGCTCAAGCAAACATATCCATGTTGCCATAATGCTTTTTTTACTGCTGTTTTCATAATGCTGTCAAAAGTTTCTATTAACCCTTTCACGCTTAGGATCACACCTGTGTGATCAGACTTGGCTGGTCCCTGGAGCGTTTGTCATATTATCACAAATATGCAGTGTTTTCAAACATATACTGTTAATTGTAGGTTTCATACATTTAAAAACACATAAGTACTAACAAAACCGTACAATTATAGTTTCTAAAATACACTCTGATGTCTATAGAATCTGCAATAATGATCTTTACAAATACAATCTGATGACATGTTGTTTTAATAGCATATAGAGATTGTGTAGGTTACTATAAAATTTACTCTTCTCTTCTTCCCATTTATCGGGACTTACTTTAACGTGTTTCGGGAGGAGAGGATGAATGTACATGTTGTAAATCCCACAGCTCGGATTGAGCGCAAACAAACATGGCCGTGCCTATCACCCGGTATAAATCAATTAACACAATCAGAATATAAAATATTTCATAATATAGTAGGTTTGTTTGTAAAAATTTATAATAAAAAGGAAAAGCGATTCATGTGTCACACAGCGCTATTGTCAGCACTTGACAAGTATGATGCGTCGCCATCGAAACTGGAATATCGCATAAAACATTTTTTTCTAATCAGATAAAAAAATGAATCTGACTCAAATTTGTGTGTTTTTTAGAATTTATGCACGTCTTGGCATTTCCATCCAGTGTTTTTTATGCAATATTCCAAAATGTGCATAAAAATAGGTTGATGGAAACATAGTTAAAGTTGTGTTTATTTTGACATTGAGAGAAGGAAAATGTGCAGCACATATTCATATATTCATCTAAACGCACTCATCAACACAGAGATATTCATTTTCTGTATTTAAATTTCTGTTTGTTTTAATGTGAGGAATGAAAAAGAACTTTGCTGTGAGTTTATCATTGTTTGCATTGCAGAACAACATAATGAGCACAAATCTCATTTAAGAAAATGGTTTCACTTTATTTTGATGGTCCCTTTAACACATCCTGTTGACTGTAAGTAACACTTTATAATAACGTCCCGTTATTATAAGTTTGTTAATGATGAAATGAAATGATGAAAATGACTGTCCTAATGAGACAAAGGGTTTACACACTTAAATTAAATTAAAAAAAGATTTTTGGTAACACATCATATTAACTACATGCTATTAATCATTAGTTAAGCATTAGTAAATAGTCAGTTAATGCTTTATAAAGCATTGTTCCAATATTAATAGTCATTAGTAAGCAGTTTATAAATACAGCTACAGTATAAATGCCTTGTTGTTGATTTATAAGCATATCTTAATGTACAAAAGAGATTTATCTCTCAAAGGAGAAAAAGAAAGGTTAGGTTATCTTCCTAACAGAAACAATAAACAAACAACACAGAACTATTAATATTAAGATGCAAAAAAATAAAAAAACTGTACACTTTTTTTCCTATGAAACTGAAGATTTGTTTTTTATTTATCAGCTCAAAGATTACATTTTTGAAAAAAATATGTATATGTTCTGTATCCCTCTGTATTGTGTTTGTTTAACTTTCAACTGACTATGCTGTTTAGAATATAAATGAGAATTTATAAATGCTTTACAAGGTATAAATAGTATCCTCACTTTAGATGAGCTCACAAAAACATATATTTGGCAACTACTAAAGGCTTTATAACATCCTGACTTAATCATGAGCACAGCAGGAAAATGTGTTAATAAAGCATGTATTTACACACTGAACAACTATTATCATGTGTCTAAATAATAAGATTTATTCATGTAAATTTTAATCATTTATTAATCACTAGTCAATAGACTTTCTAAATGTTCTTATTAAACATTGACAACTCCTCAATAACTGGTTTGTAAATAACATAATAATAATAAAAAAGATAAACAGACCATTAATAAAGTATGAAAATACAATTATTAAACATCATATATATGCTCAAGAACAAGGCATTTATAGCTGCACTTGTAAACTGTTTACTAATGCATAATAATGTTGGAACAATGGTTTATAAAGCATGAAACAAATGCTTACTAATGCTTAACTAATCATTAATAGTGTGTAGTTATTATAAAGTGTTACCGTTTTTGGAAATGCGGAGAACAAATGTTGTTAAAAAAGATTCTTAAAGGTTAGTTCACGCAAAACCTCTTTCATCAACCTCATGCCGTTCCAAACCCATCCGACCTTTGTTCATCTTCGGAACACAAATTAAAATATTTTTAATGATGAGAGCCATCTGACCCTCCATAGACAGAAATACAACTGAAATGATCCAGGTCCAGAAATGTAGTAAAAACAGTCTGTGTGACATCAGTGGATTAACTTTTTTTTGGGAGACTGTTTTGGAAAAAAAAGTCTTCAAAACATCATTTAGCTAGAGAAGATGTGAAATAATGTTCAATATACATTTAATATGATTTTTGTAATTTACATAATGTAATCATTTTAGTATTTATACAGTATAATGTTATCATATTGCTTAATTGTTTTAATTTTTTTTAATTTTTATATTTTCCATTTAGTTAAATTGATTCTATTTTATTAACATTTTTAAGCAGTTTTAATTTTACTTTAATTTTAACTTTAATTTTAACTTAAGTTTTAGTCAATAATACCATCATTGTCCATAACGCTCAGTAAACAGTCAATTGATTTGCATTAGTAATTATGATGGTTGACTAGTTGACTTTCCACAAACTGACCTATTTAACTACATTTTACATCTTATTTTTAGGATAAGTCTCTAGTTTAGAATGACACGTTGCTGAGCAAATATTTCAAAAGAATTGTTATTTTTTTCTGAACTAGGTTTAAATGTTTTAACCCATAAAGAGGTCTGACTGAACCTATGATGAAGGATTTAATTTGAGCTTTTTGAGAACACACAACACCCCTCTCGACGACTGTAATGTCACAGAAGCAATCTAGAGAAGTGCTCTCCAAAAACCAGCAAGGTTATGAACCTCAGTATCAGCAGAGGCAGTAAAGTGTTAAGTGCTCCGTTGCTGCAGCAAGTCAGTAAACCCTCTCTGAGCAACCTCCCGTTTTCAATCACTTTCTCTGAGGCCCCCTGGGAAGCCTAATAGTCGGCATTATCAAACCGCATAATCAAACAAACAAGGGAAACATCACGATTATGTATACTGGGCCTCTGCTAACGCCCCCTTCCCTCTGTAGTCTCTTTCTTTGTGTTTCTGTGCAGGCAGAACAAGAACACTGATTACTTCTCTCAGCTGGGGGAATGCAGGACTAAAGCTCATAGCTGCTGCATTAATCAAAGTCCTGTATGGATTTCTCTCAAAACCGCAGGCCTACACATTCTCAGGGTGCTGCTTTGGCGGAGAGCGTACTGTGAGCACAGGAGCTTTTTATGTTGTCAGTGTTGATGCTTTTTGCTTTATTATGATATCAAATCATACTCTGAGTCATGCACATCTATTCTCACAGCTACTGTGTATTATTCGCCAGAAACACACTGTATGCAAATATTATATTTTCCACCAATTTCCAAGGAAAAATCATCTATTCTTGTCTCACAAATGTATTCAGTTTTGCATGCAAATGTTTCAGTTTTGCTTGTACAATTTTCCATTTTCATTTCTTTTCTAATAAGTTCAGTTGGTTAATTTATTTAAACTGGGTTTCTGCTGGTCTTAAAAGGGTTCACAAAATAAGGCCCGAAAAAGTCTTCATTTAGCATGTACTAGAAAAAATATATATCTTGCATTTAGTATTTATGTCTCTTTTTTTCTTGAAATTTACTTGCAAAATTAAAATATTAAGTCTTGACCAATTGGCAGATATTTGTTCTTGTTATAACCATAAACTCACTGACTCGATTTTGTTAAGTTTTTCTGAAAAAAAAAAAACTTTTTAGATTATTTTGGTTCATGTAAATGGATCTTGATTTAAAAATATTAGCAAAAGAAGGTAAGTTATTTTCATATTCTGGTGTCAATGTTGCTATATTTATTTAGCAAAAACTAAAATAAAAACAATTGCCATTCAAAGTAAAGTAAATGCTAACATTTAAAATATAAATTTAGAATATAAATGTATTTTAGTCAGTTGCCATTGCAAAATTTCTCATTTTCATTTAGTTGAACGTGGAGTACTAAAATAAATAAAACTAATAAATGAAAATTCATAAAAAAATTACTAAAACTGTAACTAAAATGAAAATGAAAACATAAATTATAAAAATAACTCAAAATATCAAGAAAATCTATAATTATAAAAATAATATAAAAATAAAACTGTTGTGATTAAAGGTGGTCATATGATGCTAGTACACACACACACACACACACGCACACAACACGTTACCCACCACATTTGAACAGTCAATTGCAAATACAGCTAACAAAACATACTTACAGTAGATGATTCAGAAGCATCAGATTGTCAGAGCAAAGTAAGAATTGGCCAACCAGTCTTGTACTTTCCTAGGTTCATGAAACCGTTGTCCATAAAATATGTTGCACAAATTTAAACATCTGGGTTGTTCTGTTCTGTTGAAAGTAATCCTAATGATTCCTAACTGCATTTACTTTCAGAGGGTCAAATAAAGTGTGTTTTCTTTGGTACAGAAACATACAGCGTCTCCCTGACATCAATACTACTGTGTTACAGCATTAAGTAAATATTTTCACATTGTGACGTACACGTGTGTTTTTTTTTTGCCCCGGTCTGGATCAGCCTTTTCTAGATCCTTTTATAAGAGACTTTGAACTCTGCAGATCTTATACATGCAGCTACATAAGACATTAAAGAAAAGTAAAACAAGAAATCACATCATGACCCCTTTAAGGGAGATATACATTTTTTTGTTTTGGAAAAAAAAAAAGTAATGGAAATCTGTTAGAAGTTGTATTTTCAGACATTAAAATGTGGCTAATAAAATTAATTGTGTTCTCCCCATAAAATTTACATTTAGAGAACATATGGACGTATTGTGTTCCCTTTACTTTATTCTTTTGAATTTCTTTACTAGGGGTTAAAAAATAACTTTTCAAAAGCCATAAATTAATTTTCATAAAAGCAGAAAAATCCTTGTTCGAGCATCCATGCTGAATCTGGTCTGCGTTTACTGTTTTAAAATACTGTATTTTGTAACATAAGCAGATAACAGTGACACTTTATGCAGCTAACCATTAATAGCCACCAGGCTGTGTTGTGTTTAAAAAAAAAAGAAAGAAGAATTGTCCCCATCTTGTTGTCAAGGCTCCTGTGGTGCTCGATGACTAATGTATGTAAATGCACTCAACAGAAAGATAAATTACCAGCTCTGTGTTCATGAGATGTTTACTGTTCCAAAGATAGCCACTTCCTTGAATCTACACAGACACTCTCTAATAATCTTAAAATTGTCAAAGCTAGATGCATCTCTAATTATCCTGGGAGAAATTATCTGCACTTGTCTTTGCACAAGATGAAGAAAAGTATAATGGAATATAACTATCTGCATACCATCCAATTGTTCAACCAACCTTATCAATGAGATTACATTTTAGCACAGTGCTGGTTATTTTATTATTAGTGCGAATGATTTTGAGGTGGAACTACTAAGTTATTAGGTTATTATTGATCTGGTTTGTAAAAAATCCTATATACCTCCATTTAAATGGTTTGAGGAACAAGATGTTTCCACCCCCACAGTCTCTACACAACAAGAGCCCTGGAGATAAATACCGACAGTCAATTACAGCAAGTTCAACAAAAGCCAAATGGTTGTATTATTGTTTTGTTGTCTTATCTCTGACAGGTAAAACTTTCAAATGATTATCTAATACTTGATTCAATTATAGATTGCCTTGAAAAGCAACAATATAATGACACAGATTTAATGCCATGGGAAGACATCTGTAAGTATAGGGCTATTGTTTAGAGCTGTCCTTGGTGCTGAAATACTACCAGGTTGATGGCTAGATAAAAATAAACATTTTATACAGATCTCTTCATTGTTGATCGTTAAAAAAACATGTTGGGAATGAATGAACGAATGCACCTAGGCAAATCAAGGCCAAACCTACAGCAATAGTTTCTCCGCTACATAAAATGACAAAAAAAAATGCATACTGTATGTTAGTTTAAAAACTACAGCTACTTTGATTCATGAACAGCTAGTCATTTTCACATGCAGTCACAAAGAAACAGCACATAAAACATTGAATTAAACATAATAATCTGAAGTAGAAAAAACATAATTCTCTCCAGAATAATTATGTATTGAATTCATATTATGGTCATATTTTGTTATGACAACAGTGCTTTATAAGAGGCGGCTTCTTGCATTATTGATATAAAGCATGTGTTTCCAAGTTGCCATTTGCACATATCTTGATCTCTTCACTTTTAGATACTTTTAGAATAGTTAGTGCTTTATGCCTAAATGTTGTTTGTTATACTGATTACTGTTTTTTTTTTACTTTGTTCATCAGCCTTTGCCTTTATTTATTAGGTCAGTGGAGAAGCAATAGAAGAGTACAGAGAGATAGAGTGAACAGAACCGGGACGTGACCCAGGCCAGCTCCACATCAGATTCCCACAAGCCTCAACAAAAGCAGTGCACTACCCTCTGAACCACACAGCTCCTACTGAGAGGTTATTTGGGGTAAGACAGGCCAGGGAGTACTCTAATGGTTTTGCTAGAACCAATTAGAAAAGAAATGGAAATTTTACATTTCCTTGCACTTTCCATTTAAAATCCAAAATGCCATAAAACCTGAGATTATATATGGAAATGCTGGAAAGTAGAACATTAAAACCCCTCTACTAACCAAACTTTTTTTTTCAGGCAATGCTGGTAAAGTAGGACACATTGAAAACTCTTTTTCCAGGGCTCTTTAACCAGGGCTTGTAGTTACTACAGTTCAAGGATTTTTGGTAAACATATGCTTACATTAAGGTAAAAATATATACTTAAGTGAACTTTTCCATATATATTCTATTGTAGCTTTTCTGATTTAAAGACCATGTAAAATCAATTTTGAGAATTGTTTCAGGCTTGAAAATTGGTCAGGGGTGAAATATTACGGCCTCGTTAGTGGACATGCTAACACATGATCAGCCACGACTGGCGCCGCATTATTCAATCATTCTATTTCCATAACGTCCAATCAATCAATAAGCTTCCTCCTTAAATAAATAAATAATCCTTATCTCATAACGCATCCCTCCTCCACTCCTTCTCTGCCTCATTCAGCACCTTTCTAAACGGGGGCACGCAGAGTTCGAGCCGGATGCCGAGCTCAGCTCTCGCTAGGGTTCAAACTACTAGGGCTCAGAGTCCGCTGATCTCCCAGCTCCCCCCGGACAGCATGCCAAACATAGTTATTATTATTATCATAAGGAAGCGCGAACTCGTGAAATAATAAGTATTTTCTATCATTTTCGAAAAAGATACCATCAACTATAAATGCTATTTGCTATTGCAGACAGTGCATGCCTGAAAAAAAATACATTCCTTCTGCCAATTTTACAGCAACGTTAGCCAAATAAGTTGAATGGAATAATAAGCCAAGCACAGGTTCTGAAAAAATACATTTGTCTAAAAACATATGTACATCCCTTAAAATAAAAGGACACCTCTTGCCCTTTTACTAAGACCTTGCCCTCCAGTTGAAGCCACGACCAAATCCAGCTGTATTTCAACCCAGCATCCAGCTGTTTAACCAGAGCTGCATCGTTCTGCCCTAACACACTCATACTGCAAAAATAATGTTTGTATTAGTATTAATGATACTTTAGCATTAAATGTAACTTACTCTCTTAAGGGTACGTTCACATGAAGTGTCTAAAAACGAGTGAAAAACACAAGGCGCGTTGCTTCTTTCCTCAATTTTAAAGCGCTTGGCCGCTCGCGCTTCTGTAACGTCTGCTGTTACTAGGGAACCATGAAGGCACTTTTGGTTACAAAATCATTTCTGCTTTGGATTTTAAACTGCGTGGCTCTATTGAAAATAAAGAGCTTGCGTGCACAAAATGCAATGCATGTGAACGGCCCCTAAATAATCAATAAATACCATACAAGACTGACTTTTCCGAGACCCCCACCCCCTCAAAAAGAGTTTTTCAGCGGATCTACTTGATTCACAAGGGTAACCTGTTTTGGCTACAAAACGGCGAATGAGGGATTTTTATGCCTGATTGTTTGTAAACACAGTATAAATGTTAGAAATGCATTGCTGAAACATGTTACAAAGACTGTGCACTATATAATGGTGGATTTATTGGGCGGGTCTAAATCGGAAGCTTGGTGATGCAATGGAGCCACCGAGCCCTGCCTCTCTGGGGAAACTATCAAGCTGCTCAAGGAAGACAGCTGAGAGGCGGTAGCGTTGCCATAAGTGGGCGTGGTTTCAGCACCACAAACGAACACGCCCCCAGCGTTTGAGAGCAGAGACAGCTTTTTTTTTATTTTATTTTGATACTTTATTTTGTTTACTTCGCGTTGTTTTATTCAAATTTAGCTGGGTGGTAATAACACATTTGTCTGTGGGACAACACAGAACAACACATTTAAAATTGACTTTACACAGACTTTAAAACATCTTAATCAATTTGCATGTCATCCTTTTCTTGTTCTTTAACATTAAATGACCTTTAACTTTATGTAGTAGGCCTGCATTTACAGCTTTTACCTATTTTTATCAACTGAACATTGCCACATCCTATTTGTGACATCGTTTAAGACCCTCAAAAGTCGCTTCCAAAAGGTACATATAGTAATGATATAGATATTTATTAAACGGACCAAAGTGCATACACTATTTTTTTCCTTTTTTGCATACCACTTTTTGTTGCCCATTAAGATGAACCTGGCTCTCTATTTAACAGGGCCATGCAGAGACGTTCAGAGGGGCGGGTGCCCATTGTTCTAATTAAAGACAATTACCAGGCCGAAAGAAAGTCAAAAAACTTTTTGGTTTCTTTGTTCATCCCTTCTTTAGCATTCAACAACCTATATAAACTGTATAAACACATTACTTAATCAGACATATCATGAGTGTCAAACAGTAGAGATGGGGAGTCGATTCCTCGACTCTCACTAGCCCTAGTGTCGGCATCGACTCCATGTCAGGAATCAACTCCCAGAGTGGAGTTGTTTTTTTTTAAGTTTAATACTTTGTATATTTACACTAATATTAATTCAAATTACTTGCTAAATTCATCCCATGTAAACTTAATTTCCACATTAAAACGTAAAAAAATTTCTTAATAGAATAACCACTGTTGTTCGCCCCTAAAAGGATGCTGTAACGCTCAGTGTAATGAGGAGACTTTTTCATTTTATTAAATGAAAAGAGAGTCTTTGGATGTTGTGAAGGTGACTTCTTTTTTTAAGATCTTCACTGTGCACAGTCATGGGTTCGTGAAACGTTTCAAAGGTGAGTCGACGCCTTCGGTGAGGTTTAAGTTCAGTGAACACTTGAATAATCCTGTGTTTTATTTCTTTTCAGAGGATTCCGGAGAACCACTTGGAATCGGCGTGCTGGTCTGTAAACACAGGTAAGTAGATGATGGTAAGTATTAAGGTAAGTGTTTTCTTTGAGACTCACGTAGTTGTAGGAAGTCTGTGCACATAAAGCCTCCTTTTCATTAGATCCCAGTGAAGGACATTTTCCCATGAGTGAAGCAGGTGAGATAATCCGTGATGTCTTTTGTTTTCCACAGACACAATGGTGATCGCTGTAATCCTTGACTCCAACAAACAACTTGAAGACATGAACTTGTAGACACATAAAGTCATTAAAGCATGATATGGAATTCTCAGAACATCATAGCAGGAAGGTGAGCATGAAAGGTTTTACCTCGATCACCGCCGTCGTGAAACTGGTGAACTGAGCATAAGAAGCCTCTTTGATTGGGTCCTCCAGGTGCGGCTGATCAGAAGTCAAGTGATTCAGAGCGTGGGTAAGTCTCTGATCTGAGATCAGCGGTGTCTGTGGGTGTGTCTGTGTGTTGTTGATCAACTGCATTAGGTGTAACACAGTTTGATCGTGTGACACTTATGAAGTAAATTTCTAAAATTGTTGGGTCTTTGTAAATCATAGTGTGGTCTAGACCTACTCCATTTGTAATGTTTTTTTTTTAAATTTTTTATGATTTGATACTATAAATAAAATGTAATTTAATTATTAGTAAGATTTACCAGTGTGTAATTCTACATACATTTAATATGCTTTTATAAAGGACAACAGCATAGTCTAAAGTTTGAGGGCTAGTTTATTTTACAAAAACATCTTTCAACACGTTTATAAAAGCCAACATAAATTACATAATGTACACACATATACAACTTTTATAATGTTTGTCCTGCATGTTTCAATTTAATACAAAGTGTGAATGTGTTAAGAGAACGGACACATGACCATTTTAAGAGTTTTTTAAAACAGCAGAGTGATCCAGTAATCACTGTACACACCATCTAACATTACGCAGCCAATAAGCTAATACATAACTTCAAAAATAGCATATAACAGAGGGTCTTAAAAGAGCTCTCATCCACAAATATGGGTTCTATGCAACTAATAACTCTGTAACATTTCTGATTTTAATGGATAAGTAAACAACTGATTCTTAAAGGATATTCCACTTTATAATGAAAATTCTGTTACCATATACTCACCCTCATGTTGTTTCAGTCCTTTATGAATTTATTAAACTATGGCAATAATAATAATAATAATAAAACTATAACAAATGACAATTTGACTGGGTCTCCATCTGGACAAGGATGATGGTGTGGTGTTACACAAAGTAAGTAAACGTAACTGGGAAATACATGAACCTTACCTTGTAAAAAATGCTTGCTGCAAATCCTGGAGTACTTGGAGGGCTACCAGTCCTTTCGGCTGATAGAAGCAACCCATTGCTGCCTTCCGTCCGTCCACAGAATAGCTCTTTCGCCATCCGTCATGGCGTTCAGAATTCGCGTGAGTATGTAAGGCTCTATAGCCGCTCTCAGTCTCCAGACTACTAACGAGACACACCTGATCTAATCACCTGTAGCGGCTTAAAAGACAGAGCTATCTACCTCTCTTGTCTCTCCTGCTTAACTGTTCCCCAGAATTGCTGATCTTGAAATTCGTCAAAACCTGTTGGATTCCTGCCTGAGACACAACAACTGAACCATTACCTACCTGAGATACCAACCTGGTGTCCTTACCTGAGACCGCAGCAACGTATGCTTTGCATTAGCGATCAGGAGATCGCTCATCTGGACTTAAGAATGATTTTAACACTCACCTTGCATGCTCACCTGCATTGTCCATATTGCACTGCACCTGGAGAACTGTAAACAATATCAGGAGATCGCTCAACCGGATGCAAACCTGTAAACGATACTCACAGTTGATATCCTGTTCACTCAGCCTGCAGGGGTCACGATCAGGAGATCGTTGCGTTCATCCATGCTTGAGATACTTGTGTTCTGAGGATCTTATGACAAACACATGATCAGGAAGATCGCTGTGTTCAAGGCCCGCTCTAGCAGCGATCAGGAGATTCCACGAACTTTGTTACTCATTTTTTGCTGATTTATGCTTGTGTTTTCTGTTGAGCCTATTACCTCAGTTTATGTTAATAAAACCCTTTTTGATACTTACCTGGCTTCTCCGAGCAGTGCTTGAGCGTTACACGTACAACCTTACTCATACAAATTTATACGAATTTTGCTAAATCGTACATATTTTATGAGTTACCAATTTGTATGAATTTGTACGAATGACCTATACTTAACCCGTCCCTAAACTTACCTGTCACTGGGGTTTAGACAAATCATACAAAATCTTAGGAGTGAGGTTCAGTGTTGGGGCTAGTTACTCAAAAAAGTTACATATTACATATTACATATTACTCTCAAAAATAGTAGCACCCTACGTTACTTTATTACTCCCTGGAAAAAGTAACTACACTCTTAAAAAAAAGGGTTCCTCGAGGTTTTATATAGAACCCTGGGGTTCAGTACTTGGCCAATAGAACCTTTTACCAAAAAAATAGTTCTATGTAGAACCATTGCATAGCAAAGAACCTTTTTTATTAAAATGGTTCTATAATCCATGTTTTATGACTGAAG
>JAUCMT010000526.1:0-12196 GCA_032357475.1 Enteromius thamalakanensis
GTCGCATCCTCATCTCGGAAATTATGGGTCGCTCCCAGAAGTCATCATTGGTGGCGTTTCATTGTAAACGGCACATTTACTGACAGTCTCCTCAACACTCCAGCTCACACTCTTTCCGTCTTTTGACATTTCTTTCTTTTGAAGTTTTTGACGTTAACATTAACTTCTCACCGGCTGCTGTTTACACCACACGCGTTTCCTGTAAGCGACTTGACGTAATGCTCGCTGATTTCTGATCGGCTGTCTGTGGCTAAGCGTCCAGCAGCAACACGCAAACACCGCTCCATTTCACACTAAACAAACTTAGGTGTGAAATGCGTCTTTACCCGGGGTTAAAAGCGGTGTTTAGAACGCAGATAACCCAGGGTTAAGCACAGTGTGAAAAGCCCTACAGAGTACTTTTTATCCCTGTGTTCACCAAACCCATCTTGAGTGTTTGCTGCTACAAAACTATTTTTTTTGTTTCATCTGATCATAGAAGCCAGTCACATTTGTATTTCCAGTCCTGTCTGACAACTGAACATGCTGGAGATTATTTTTGGACTCAAACTCTACTCCTCCCCGTGTATTAGGATAATATAGACACACGCCTCTTCCAGGCAGCTTCATAACATTTCATGTTGATTGGAAATTCTTAATTATTTTCCTGATGGTGAAAATGGAAATCATTGATCTAGCCCTTTTTTTAAAGCCACTTAACTAATTGGTATAGCTCAATTATCTTTTGCTGCACATCATAACTATTTTATTTGTCTATTCTCATTGTGTTGATGATTAAGGGAATTTGGGCTTTGTTTTCCCTTCTATATATATTTCTGTGAAACAAGAAACCATGGCTGGATAATTTGGTCCAAAATCACCCTGGAGTGCTCAAAATTTTGAATATGAATAAGAATATACTTCAAAGATATTTTACTCATAAAACAATTCTAGGGGTTTCAATAATTGTGGCCAACAAGTGTTGGGAGAAAAAAACATTTACTTAATTACAAGAATTTCTCCCCATGTTCAATAAAATTAGTGTACACCTCAAGATTACAGCTAAAAAAAATGAGCTTCGCCGAAAGGCAAAGGAGGTGGTGTTGCTACAATTCAATTCAATTCAATTTATAACAATATTCTCAGTATTTTTAGAAGGCAGGCTTTAAGTAAAAGTTGTTTGAAGTTATGGTGCTGCATAACATGATAGTTATAAATGCATTCCATATGCGTATAAAATAAAGGAGGAGATTGAAACCTGAGATTGAAAACTGGGGAAGGTAGATCTTACCTATACCACCTAAGATCCTCAGGGTAACACTCAGGGGTTCCCAGCCCTCTAGCGGCTCTCAAGGATACATCACCTCGAGGGCCTGGTGTCAGACGCTCCACAAAATCCGACTGCCGAGGGGATCGGAGGACTCACAGTGTCACTGATTAGGATTACTGGAGAAGAATAACTAGTTGACCGAACGTGTCCTACTCCGGTTCTTTAGCTCTATGTGAGGTGAGAACACGGGAAGAAACCGGTTCAACACGAAGGCTATAGAACCTAGTAAACGTGTTAGGGGTCACCCAACACGCAGCTCTACAGATGTCAGCAAGCAAGGCGCCACGTGCCAACGCCCAGGACGAAGCTACACTTCTAGTTAAGTGAGCCCGTACACTGAGGAGGCACAAATCGTCGACAGAATATGCCTGCAGGTCCCCTTCCCTCTTGATGGAGGCCAGTGTGAGCAGGAGGAGAGTTTTCATTGATAAAAACTTTAACTCGACTGCTGGCAAAGGCTCAAAGGGACCAGAACGTGATGGCCCTGTAGGTGCTCTTTGAGGCGACCCAGGGCTAGACGAACTGCTAGCAACTCAAGGCAATTGATATGCAAATGCAGATGAGGTTTCGTACAAACCCCTGAGACTGCATGCCCGTTCACCACCAATCGTCCTGAGAACTACTGGGCTTGGAAGTCATCTTTTGTCAACGTGATTGAAGGATTACATCTGTCAGCCACGGAGCAGTTAGACCTTCTTTCGAAATGGTTAGGTGAACAGTCTTCACACCACGTGCGAAGGATCAGAGCACACAAATACACACACAAATAGCCCAGACACCGGCTTAAAAGGGCTTGGGAGCGTCTGGGAGATTGTTATTGCTCTCCGGAGATTATAGAGAAATCTCTCTTTGACAGAATGGAAAGCTTCCCGAAGATTGGCTACAGAGATGTGAAAAAGCTACGTGGACTTGGTGACCTTCTACGGGTAGTAGAGTTAGCAAAACAAGAAGGTTATTTACCTGGACTTTTCTATCTTGACACTGCTTGTGGCGTGGCTCCTATCGTGGAAAAGTTACCTTATAGTCTGCAAGAGAAGTGGATGACTCAAGGTTCGCAGTACAAAGTTGTACATCAGGTCGCCTTCCCTCCATTCTCATTTTTCTGCGATTTCGTTTGCAGAGAGGCTCGCACGCGCAATGATCCAAGTTTTTCTCTGTCTCAGGGAATCTACAATGTGTTGAAGCTGGAGCAACCAGTAAAGAAACAAGTGAAAGGCTCAATTTATACTCACAAGACTGAAGTCTTATCAGGAGATAGGACTTATACATACAGCTCAAGGGATGAATCGGAGGATGTAGATAAAATTTGTCCAATCCATAAAAAGCCACACCCTCTCAAACGTTGCAGAGGTTTTAGGAGTAAACCAATAGAAGAGCGCAAATCCTTTCTGAGAGAAAAAGGAGTTTGTTACAGGTGTTGTGCTACTACCACTCATCTGGCCAGGGACTGTAAAGCATCTGTTCAATGTAAGGAGTGTGGCAGTGAGGCTCACATCGCAGCACTTCACCCAGGACCACCATCTTTTACATTACCCAAGCAAGGCGGAGAGGGAGAGACGAATGAAGCTCAACCTGATATCGCTTCCAAATGTACTGAGGTCTGTGGGTTTGGTCCAAGCTCACGGTCTTGCTCTAAGATTTGTCTGGCCAAAGTCTACCCGGAAGGTCATCCAGAGGAAGCAATAAGACTTTATGTGGTCCTAGATGATCAAAGCAATAGATCGCTTGCTAAGAGTGAGTTTTTCAACCTACTGCATGTGAAGGGAGAATGCTCAGCATACACCTTACGTACATGTGCGGGTGTGATAAGGACGGCGGGGAGAAGAGCTACAGGTTTCATTATAGAGTCTTTAGATGGAGCGATGAAAGTGAAGTTGCCAACTCTCATTGAGTGCAATAATATACCAGATGACAGGGATGAGATACCAACCCCTGATGCAGCACTCTGGCACACTCATCTAAAGCCTATCGCCCATTGCATTCCTCCTTTGGATCCAGGAGCGCAAATTCTTCTTCTTTTGGGTCGCGACATCTTACAAGTTCATAAAGCACGAGAGCAACGTAACGGACCTAGTAACGCGCCCTATGCTCAAAGGCTAGACCTAGGCTGGGTTGTAGTAGGGAACGTCTGCTTGGGATCTGTACACAGGTCAGCATCACTTGGTACCTACCATACTCATGTACTTGATAATGGACGTCCATCTCTACTCCCGCCATGTCCCAATAAACTCAGAATCAAAGAAAGGTTTGACATCAAGCCTCAGCTTGAGATATCTCCGGCGTGTGACACCTTCGTCTTTGATGACTACACCATAGGAGATACGATCTTCGAGAGATCAAAGGATGATAACAAAGTTGGATTGTCTATCGAGGATAGATGCTTTCTGGAAATCATGGACAGAGAAATGTTCATAGATGAGAGCAATAGTTGGGTTGCACCTCTTCCATTCAGGACACCTCGGAAGCGACTCCCTAATAACAGAGAGCAAGTATTAACCCGCTTAACCTCTCTTTTGCGCACACTGGAGAAGAAACCTGAGATGAAGTCTCATTTTGTTGCCTTCATGCAAAACATCTTTGATCGTAACCATGCTGAAGTTGTTCCTCCTCTTCGAGAGGGTCAGGAATGTTGGTATCTACCTATTTTTGGAGTATACCACCCGCAGAAACCCGGTCAGATCAGAGTTGTCTTTGACTCTAGTGCACAAACACAGGGTATTTCCTTGAACGACGTTCTTCTCTCTGGTCCAGACTTAAATAATAACCTCTTAGGTGTCTTACTGCGTTTCAGAAGAGAGCTAGTCGCTGTAACAGCAGACATCGAACAGATGTTTCACAGCTTTGTTGTGAAAGAGGAAGATAGAGACTTCCTTCGCTTCTTCTGGTTTAAGGATAACGACACTAGCAAAGAGATCATTGAGTACCGCATGAGAGTACACATATTTGGAAATAGTCCATCTCCTGCTGTGGCTATTTATGGGCTCAGACGTGCAGCAGCATATGGGGAAAAGGAGCATGGCTCAGATGCCAAACACTTTGTAGAGAGAGAATTCTACGTTGATGATGGACTTTTGTCAAAGCCCACAGCTGCAGAGGCCATTAACCTGCTGACACGAACTAAGGAGATGCTGGCTACTTCAAATCTTAGGCTGCACAAGTTTGCCTCTAATAGCAAAGAAGTAATGAACGCATTCCCGGTTGAAGATCATGCGAAAGGCTTCAAAGATTTCAACTTGGACGTTGATCCTAGTCCCATCCAACGCAGTCTCGGACTTTGCTGGGATGTGAAGAGAGACGCATTCATATTTCAAGTGACGGATATCAAGAAACCGTTTACTCGTAGAGGGATACTTGCTACTGTAAACAGTCTCTTCGACCCACTTGGATTCGTTGCCCCTGTCACCATCAAAGGAAAATTCCTGTTAAGAGAACTCTCAAGTGAAGCCCTTGACTGGGATTCTCCTCTCCCTGAAGACAAAAAAGAAGCATGGGAGGGATGGAGGAATTCATTGCAAGATCTCAAAGGGCTGGAGATTCCAAGATCATATGTCAGGAGTACTCTCTCTGCAGCTCTGAGAAAGGAACTACATGTTTTCTCAGATGCTTCTGTCAAAGCGATTGCAGCAGTGGCATATCTTCGCATCATTAGTGAAGAAGGTGTATGTCACACTGGGTTTATCTTGGGAAAGTCGAAGTTGGCTCCGCTGGCCGCTCATACCATTCCCCGATTGGAATTGGGAGCTGCAGTTTTAGCTGCAGAGTTAGCTGAGACAATCATGGATGAGCTGGACGTCTCTCTAGATGCTGTGGAATTTTACACGGATAGCAGAGTTGTCCTAGGATATATCTATAATCAGACGAGACGTTTCTATGTATATGTTGCCAATAGGGTGCAGCGTATCAGAAAGGTGTCAAGCCCAATGCAGTGGCATTATGTCTCAACGAAGCACAACCCTGCGGATCATGCCACTCGCTCTGTACCAGTAGATCTGTTGAGCACCACCACTTGGCTTACTGGACCTGCTTTCCTGTTGCAAGCTGAGCAAAGTTCATCAAGAGAGGAGGAGATGTTCGACCTCATCGAGCCAGACTCCGACATAGAGGTTCGCTCTCTTGTCACCACTCTATCCACAGATGGTTCGTACCTTAGGTGCCAACGCTTTGAACGATTCTCTTCTTGGAGGTCTCTAGTTAGAGCCATCGCTTCCCTTATACACATTGTCCAGGCTTACAAAGCAAATGATCGTCACAATACCTGCAGATCATGGCATTACTGTTCAAAGCCTCGCTCAGTGGAGGAACTGTTACAAGCAGAAGCAGCCATAATAAAGAGTGTGCAAAGAGAAACCTACAAAGAAGAGCTTACTTGCATTGTTGAAGGAAACAACATTCCAAAGACAAGCCCTCTGACAAAGCTGAGCCCTTACCTGGATGACAAAGAGCTTCTCAGGATTGGAGGTCGCCTTAAGAATGCCTCACTGGATTTTAAAGAGAAGTTCCCTCTGATTATTCCAAACCGCAGTCATGTTGCAAGATTACTTGTGGAGCATTACCATGATCGAATCAAACATCAGGGTCGTACGTTCACTGAATCCGCTATCCGTAATGCAGGGTATTGGATCGTGGGTGTCAAGAAGCTTATCAACAGCATTCTGCACAAGTGTGTCATATGCAACAAGCTACGTGGGAAGGTAATTGAGCAGAAGATGGCAGATCTACCTGCTGATCGCCTAAGCACTGAACCACCATTCACATACGTTGGTCTCGATGTTTTTGGGCCGTGGACAGTTGTCGCAAGGCGCACACGAGGAGGACAAGCACAAACTAAAAGATGGGCTGTTTTGTTCACTTGTATGGCCACTCGTGCAATACACATCGAGTTGATTGAGTGCATGGACTCATCCACCTTTATAAATGCCCTGAGAAGGTTTTTTGCCTTGCGAGGACCGGCAAAACAGATCTGTTCAGACTGTGGGACCAATTTCATAGGAGCCTGTAAGGAGCTGGAGATCGTACTAGCTGACTCTCAAGAACCTAACGTGAAGAAGTACCTTAATGGAGAAGGTTGTACATGGGTCTTCAATCCTCCCCACGCATCTCACATGGGAGGCGCTTGGGAGCGGATGATAGGCGTCTCCAGGCGCATACTGGATTCCATGCTTCAACAGATTAGTCCTTCTTGTTTGACACATGAAGTGTTGTCCACTCTAATGGCAGAGGTTACAGGAATTGTTAACTCAAGACCTCTTGCTCCTATTTCTACAGACCCTGACTCACCTTTCTTATTGACGCCAGCTATGCTTCTAACTCAAAAGGGTCACACACTTCTCCCACCTCCTGGTGACTTTGAGGAAACAAAGCTCCACAGACAACAATGGAGACGAGTACAACATCTCGCAAATACTTTCTGGAACAGATGGAGGAGTGAATACCTCACAACACTTCAGAGCCGAAGTAAATGGCAAAAGGAACAACGAAACTTGAAAGAGGGTGATGTAGTCCTTCTTAAGGATGCTCAAGCCAAACGTAATGAATGGCCTATGGCTCTTGTATCCAAAATTTTCCCCAGCAGTGACAAAAAGGTGCGAACTGTTGCATTGAGAGTTGTAAGGAGTGGGACAGTCAAGACATTCCTTAGACCTATATCAGAAACAATTCTTCTTGTGCCAACAGAGGACTGAATTATATGGTGGTATTTGAACAATACCAGGCGGGGAGTGTCATGTCACTCTTTGTTTATTTCTTAGCACCACCTTGTGGCGGTTTAGTGTAACAAAGAGAAATACTGATGGTAGGGAAATATATTTTCTTAGTGGTTGATTCAGACCATGTGACTTTCTAGGTAAAAGGTTAACCAGGAAACGATCGCAGTGTTCCAGATTCTTTCTGCTTGATCGTCCAGGACATTTATTTGCTCTGTTTCCTTTGCGTTGTGGCTTGGAAAGGCTTTGCCTGTAAGTCTTTTACTTTTCTTTAGTGTTTGAACAAATGTATATGCACATATAAATGTGAAACTCATAAGTTAGAGTTTAAGTACAAACTATTCTTTAGTGACAATAATATTAAGCAGAGCGCGAATGCTGCCTTTTATGTTCATTTAATAATGTTGTAAACTATGTAAATTCATTTGCATTTATTTGTGAATCCTCTGTAAGACACTTGTAACTTTTATGTGTTTCAGTTTTACAAAAAAGAAAGAATAAGAACAAAAGAGGAAAGAACATTACAGTAAAGCATTCAACTTTACTCCTGCGTCTGCCCCTTTTTGACTTCTGACTACTGTTAGCTATCTGTCAGTTTTGCGTAGAGGAAACACGCATCTAGGACAGAATAGTAAAAAGGCAACCGTACAACAGGCACTACAGATCAAGGAAAGCGAACTCCCCCTCCATTATTCCTCACTCGTCGCGTCTTACACCCCACGATGTCGGAGAAAGCAAGGAAGGTTGAGGAAGCTACAGAACAGAGCCAAGCATTAGAAACAAGATCTATAACCTCTGTTTCAACTAATAGATCGAGAAGCTCAGTAGCTAGCATAGCTGCTGCCAAAGCTCGTGCTAAGTTGGAAGCTGCACGGGCCAAAGGCGAATTCCTTAAAAAAGAATCTGAAATCTTGATTGAAAAAGCTCAGCTGAAAGTTACAGAAGCTCGCATGGAAGCATCTCTAGCAGCATTAAAACAAGAGAGTGAAGTGGCAGCAGCCCTCGCTGAAGCGGAAGTGCTGGAGGCAGCGGCTGGAAGTGAGTTTGGAGGAAGGATTTCTGATGTAAAAGGAAGTACTGATCGCACACGTGAATACGTCATGCATCAGTCGCAATTGAAGTTATCGCTACCTGTTGGAAATGAAACACATCAATCCCCTATAGAGCCCATTGTTCATGTATTGAAGTCTGAGACACCACCAAGGCCTCATCGCCTTACGGCTAGTGATGTTAGATATTCCTACAATGAACCTGATACTCAGAATATGACGCAGCAGCCTCAGAGTTCAGTGCAAACTCCTTGCAATAAATTCCAGGTGCCGCCATTCACCTCTTCACCGTGCAAAACAACGACAAAGTCATTGTTTAATGACAACGCCAATGTGAGTGAGGTTGCTAGGTATTTAGCACGCAGAGAGCTCATTAATTCAGGTCTTTTCAAGTTCGACGATCGTCCTGAGAACTACTGGGCGTGGAAGTCATCTTTCGTCAACGCGATTGAAGGATTACATCTGTCAGCCACAGAGCAGTTAGACCTTCTTTCAAAATGGTTGGGTGAACAGTCTTCACACCACGTGCGAAGGATCAGAGCCGTGCACACAAATAGCCCAGACACCGGCTTAAGAAGGGCTTGGGAGCATCTGGAAAATTGTTATGGCTTTCCGGAGATTACAGAGAAATCTCTCTTTGACAGAATGGACAGCTTTCCTAAGATTGGCAACAGAGATGGGAAAAAGCTACGTGAACTTGGTGACCTTCTACAGGAAGTAGAGTCAGCAAAATAAGAAGGTTATTTACCTGGACTTTTCTATCTTGACACTGCTCGTGGCGTAGGTCCTATCGTGGAAAAGTTACCTTATAGTCTACAAGATAAGTGTTTTCTGTGTCTCAAGGAATCCACAATGTGTTGAAGCTGAAGCAACCAGTAAAGAAACAAGCGAAAGGCTCAATTTATACTCACAAGACTGAAGTCTTATCAGGAGAGAGGGGATGTGAATAAAACTTGTCCAATCTATAAACAGCCACACCATCTCAAACGTTGCAGAGGTTTTAGGAGTAAACCTACAGAAGAGCGCAAAACCTTCCTGAGAGAAAAAGAGTTTGTTACAGGTGTTGTGCTACTACCACTCATCTGGCCAGAGATTGTAAAGCATCTGTTCAATGTAAGGAATGTGGCAGTGGGGCTCATATTGCAGCACTTCACCCAGGACCACCATCTTTAACCTTACCCAAGCAAGGCGGAGAGAGAGGGATGGATGAAGCTCAACCTGATATCGCTTCCAAGTGTACTGAGGTCTGTGGGTTTGGTAAAAGCTCACGGCCTTGCTCTAAGATTTCTCTAGCCAAAGTCTACCTGGAAGTTCATCCAGAGGAAGCGATAAGGCTTTACGTGGTCCTAGATGATCAAAGCAATAGATCGCTTGCTAATAGTGAGTTTTTCAACCTGCTGCATGTGAAGGGAGAATGCTCAGCATACACCTTACGTACCTGTGCGGGTGTGATAAGGACGGCAGGGAGAAGAGCTGCAGGTTTCATTATAGAGTCTTTAGATAGACCGATTAAAGTAAAGTTGCCAACTCTCATCGAGTGCAATAATATACAAGATGATAGGAATGAGATACCAACCCCTCATGCAGCACTCTGGCACACTCATCTAAAGCCTATCGCCAATTGCATTCCTCCTTTGGATCCAGGAGCAGAAATTCTTCTTCTTTTGGCTCGTGACATCCTACAAGTTCATTAAGCATGAGAGCAATGTAACGGACTTAGTAACACGCTCTATGCACAAAGGCTAGACCTAGGCTGGGTCGTAGTAGGGGACGTCTGCTTGGGATCTGTACACAGGTCAGCATCACTTGGTACCTACCGTACTCATGTACTTGATAATGGACGTCCATCTCTACTCCTGCCATGTCCCAATAAACTCAGAATCAAAAAAAGGTTTGACGTCAAGCCTCAGCTTGAGATATCTCCGGCGTGTGACACTTCGTCTTTGATGACTACAACATAGGAGATGCGATCTTCGAGCGATCAAAGGATGATAATAAAGTTTGATTGTCTATCTAAGATAGATGCTTTCTGGAAATCATGGACAGGGAAATGTTGGTAGATGGGAGCAATAGTTGGGTTGCATTCAGGACACCTCGGAAGCGACTCCCTAATAACAGAGAGCAAGTGTAAACCCGCTTAACCTCTCTTTTGCGCACACTGGAGAAGAAACCTGAGATGAAGTCTCATTTCGTTGCCTTCAGCATGGTTATGATCAAAGATGTTTTGCATGAAGTTGTCCCTCCTCTTAGAAAAGGTCAGGAATGTTGGTATATACCTATTTTTGGAGTATAACACCCACAGAAACCCGGTCAGATCCAAGTTGTCTTAGACTCTAGAGCACAAACACATGTATTTCCTTGAACGACATTCTTCTCTCTCGTCCAGACTTAAATAATAACCTCTTAGGTGTCTTACTGTGTTTTAGAAGAGAGCTAGTTGCTGTAACAGCAGACATCGAACAGATGTTTCACAGCTTTGTTCTGAAAGAGGAAGATAGAGACTTCCTTCGCTTCTTCTGGTTTAAGGATTAATGACACTATCAAAGAAATCATTGAGAACCGCATGAGAGTGCACATATTCAAAAATACTTCATCTCCTGCTGTGGCTATTTATAGGCTCTGACGTGCAGCAGCATATGGTGAAAAGGAGCATGGCTCAGATGCCAAACACTTTGTAGAGAGAGAATTCTAAGTTGATGATGAACTTTTGTCAAAGCCCACAGCTGCAGAAACCATTAACCTGCTGACACGAACTAAGGAGATGCTAGCTACTTCAAATCTTAGACTGCACAAGTTCGCCTCTAATAACAAAGAGGTAATAAACACATTCCTGGTTGAAGATCATGCAAAAGGATTCAAAGATCTCAACTTGGATGTTGATCCTAGTCCCATCCAACGCAGTCTCGGACTCGGATGTGAAGAGAGACGCATTCACCTTTCAAGTAATGGATACTTGCTACTGTAAACAGTCTCTTCGACCCACTTGGATTCGTTGCCCATAAAAAGAAAATTCCTGTTAAGAGAACTCTCGAGTGAAGCCCTTGACTGGGATTCTCCTCTCCCTGAAGACAAAAAAGAAGCGTAGCAGGCATGGAGGAATTCAATGCAAGATCTCAAAGGGCTGGAGATTCTAAGATCATATGTCAGGAGTACTCTCTCTGCATCTCTGAGAAAGGAACTACATGTTTTCTCAGATGCATCTGTCAAAACGATTGCAGCAGCGGCATATCATCGCATCATTAGTGAAGAAGGTGTATGTCACACCTGGGTTTATCTTGGGTAAGGGGAAGTTGGCTCCACTGGACGATCATACGATTCCCCGATTGGAATTGGGAGCCACAGGTGCAGAGTTAGCTGAGACAATCACGGATGAGTTGGACTTCTCTCTAGATGCTGTGGAATTTTACACAAATAGCACAGTTGTCCTAGGATATATATATAATCAGACGAGACGTTTCTATGTATATGTTGCCAATAGGGTGCAGCGTATCAGGAAGGTGTTACGCCCAATGCAGTGGCATTATATCTCAACAAAGCACAACCCTGCAGTTCATGCCACTCGCTCTGTACCAGTAGATCTGTTGAGCACCACCACTTGGCTTATGGGACCTGTTTTCCTGTTGCAAGCTGAGCGAAGTTCATCATTAGAGGAAGATAGGTTTGACCTCATCGAGCCAGACTCAGACATAGGGGTTCCCTCTCTTGTCACCACTCTATCCACAGATGGGTCGTACCTTAGATGCCAACGCTTTAACTAGAAACCTCCAAAAAGAGAATCGTTCAGAGCCATCGCTTCCCTCATACACATTGTCCAGGTTTACAAAGCAAATGATCGTCACAATACCTGCAGATCATGGCACTACTGCTCAAAGCCTCGCTCAGTGGAGGAACTGTTACAAGCAGAAGCAGCCATAATAGTGTGCAAAGAGAAGCCTACAAAGAAGAGCTTATTTACACTGTTGATGTGTTGGGGACACCTGATTTCCAGTGATTATCATCGTCTTGTCTCTGCATTTAATAAATAAAGTTTAATTCTCGTCATTATACATTACCATTACGCTGTTGTTCTATTTGATAATGTTCAGTGCTTTGCTACAATCTGTATTGTTAAAAGTGCTATATAAATAAAAGTGACT
>JAUCMT010000527.1:0-12196 GCA_032357475.1 Enteromius thamalakanensis
AATACAGCATTTTCGGAACTTAATTGCTGCATTTGTTGGCTCAGCACTTGAATATCATTTGCACTTGCAGCTTTTAAATCCGCAATTTGTTGGTTAAGCTGTTTCACAGCCGCGGTAAGCTGTTCAGAGGAAGCCATGTGACTGTTTTCTAACAAGAGAACAGTTTGTTTTTTGGGCGTATCAACCTGTCACACTTAGGCAGGCTTACCTCTGATTTCTTTGTGCAGCTGAAGTATTTAGCGAAGCGCCGCCGACCGCTATTCGTGCCACGAATGTCGGTTGGCGGCAAAACGCCAGTCACTGGGAAAACCTGTGAAGGAAAAAACCCAGTGCGGTGCAATAGTGACCATAAAAGGATACAATAACAGAAAACAGGGAAACACAACTGAGGACTGCAACCTATGGAGCTAACAAGGCAGGGAACTAAACTAAGACTCAAGGAGGGACTAAAGTACTGGAACCTAATGATACTCTACACTAAACTGACCTAGAAAGGAGGAGGACACAAACACTATGCACCTAAACAATCTGATGACGAGATAGAGAATACTTAAGAATGACGTTTCCAGCAACGATGTCTCTTACGAGGCCTTTGTGATGATCTAACAGTATAGGTGAATAATATACTGACTTGAGATGTTATAGCGTTCACCAGTGTCTGGGATGAGGAGTGGAAGGCTCGACGAGAGCGTACGCGATGTCGTGCGTAGCAGAGCGCACTCCGTGTGTGTTTGGTTGCAAAAGAACATCACGCTGCGAGCAGCGAACACGAGAATTGCTCGCGGACTACAACTCCCAGAAAGCCGTGCAAGGAGCAACCACGGCTGCGAACAAGATCAATGAAGAGACGGAAACAATACTGAAAACGTTTACACATGAATAGTAAACAGAAACAAGAAGGAACGGACAAGGACAAGGAAACAGGGGGAGGGTAACGGATGGAAGGAGAATAATTCGCAGGCAATACAAAACCAGAATCTTGAACTCGAGGAACTTCAGAAGGACGCAAGGAAGGGGCGAAGAGCAAGGCAGGTAACCGGCTCGTTGATACGCGCCGACTTGACTGGGACCAAAAGTTAAGTAGGGTTCAAGTCGGCGCGCGCACGCCGCGATTGGCTGTTCACCTCTGTGCCCTGATTGGCTGTTGGGCATTGGTGGCAGTGGGAGACAGAGGCGGCCATCTTGGAGTGGTGTCTCGAGTGCTGTGAAGTTACCCTGACGGCGCCGAGGAGCCGTGAACGTCGTCGGAGGACGACAGCATGCCCTCTCCCCAGGGGACCGGGCTTGGTGGGGTGTGCAGCGTGAAATGAGCGAACTAGACGTGCTGCCTTGACCTGATCCGCGGGTTCCCATGAACGGTCAGAGATCGAATAGCCTTTCCAAGAGAGGAGATAAAAAAGTTGACCTCGTATGATCTTGGAATCGCAGATGCCGTCTATTTCATATTCGTCAGTGCCCATTACCGGGGGAGGAATTGGTAGTTTTCTGTCGGAGAAGGGATCTGGAAGGTAGGGTTTTAGCAAAGAAACATGAAAGGTGGCATGGACACGCCATTTGGGAGGTAACTGAAGTTTCACGGCAACTGGATTTATTACCCTTATAATGGAGAAGGGTCCTAGGAAGCGTGGTCCCAATGCCCTACTCGAGCATAGTAATGGGAGATGGAGTGAAGAAAGCCAAACTAGATCACCCACCGCATAGACCGGGGCAGCCGTACGCCTCTTGTTGGCCGCTCGGGTCATGCGAGTCTGGTTCTGCCTCATGGAAGTTTCCATGACTTTCCGAACGCGACGGAGTCCGGCTAAATGATCGTCTAGTGCCGGAATTTTTTCCATACTCTGGAGTGGCATTGGAAGTATACGGGGATGAGTGCCCGTGAGACCATAAAAAGGACTTACAGTGGTTGAGGCTGTGGGTGCATTATTAATCGAGAATTCTGCTAAAGGCAGGTATTCTACCCAGTCATCTTGTGTAGAATTAACGAACTTACGCAGGTACACCTTAAGTGTCTGGTTCATACGTTCTGTAAGACCGTTGCTCTGGGGATGATAAGCAGAAGAAAGGGCTTTGTTAATACCCAGGGATTTGCAGAGGGCAGTCCAGAAGCGAGAAGTGAACTGCACCCCCCTGTCAGAGATGAGCGTCTCTGGCAGACCGTGAAGTCTGAAGACTTCACGCAAGAAGATAGAGGCAAGTTGTTGCGCAGTAGGAAGGCCTTTTAAAGGCACAAAGTGACACATTTTGGTGAATGCATCGACAACGGTCAAAATGGTGTCACACTTCTGTGAACATGGCAAACCCACAATGAAATCCAAGGAGACTGTATGCCATGGAGAAGGAGCCAGAGGTAATGGATGTAGAAGGCCCATGGGTTTGCCTGAAGCTCTCTTGTGTTGGCAACAGATGGGGCACGTCGAAACGTAGGATTTTACATCTTTGGCCATTGATTTCCACCAGAAGAAACGGGATAACGCAGAGAGAGTGGAGTCGATGCCACGATGGCCTGCAAAGGGGGAATCATGAAAATAACCCATGGCCCACCGACGGGTCTCATCTGACAGCAGGACCATTGTATCATACCGGTAAAGGAGATCATCCTTAAGTGAAAACTCCTTACCCTTGAGGGTTTCGTTCCATGGCTCTGAGGCAACATCGTGTTTCATGCGAACTAGGGGGTCGAGCAGAGCGAACACGAAAGGTTTGTCAATAAACATGGGAGAAAATGGCTCACTGGTTTCCTCCACTTCGTGGATGCGAGATAAGGAGTCAGCCACTACATTCTTGGTTCCAGGAATATAAGTGACACTAAAATCGAACTGAGAAAAGTAGAAAGCCCAGCGGGCTTGGCGGGAGTTGCGGCAGTCCATCGTATTGAGGATGGAGAGATTCTTATGATCTGTCCGGATGATAAAGGTCTGGCGTGCTCCCATAAGATGATGTCGCCATTCGATACAACCTTGACGAATGGCTAAAAGTTCCTTTTCTAGCGTAGAGTAATTACGTTCTGCGCTGTTAAGTTTCCGTGAGAAAAAGGCAACAGGGTGTTCAAGATTGTCATCCTTTTGTATTTGGAGAAGTACACCACCGATTGCGGCGTCAGATGCGTCTGTTTCAAGGATGAATGGTTGAAGATCGTCCACTGCTCTTAGACAGGGAGCAGTGGTGAAAGCTTCTTTCAAAGACTCAAAAGCCTGTTGCTGAGAAGAAGACCAGGCATAGGAGGTGTCTTTCTGCAGTAAGGTAAGAAGTGGTAACACTACGAAAGAGAAGTTTTGAATAAATTGACGATAATAATTTGCTAAACCAAGAAAGCGTTGTAGGGCTTTAACCGAAGTTGGCACAGGCCATTGAAGTATAGCTGAGACTTTCCGTGGATCCATGGCATGGCCCTGAGCCGACAAGATATATCCCAAGTATTCAACTTGTGGGGCCGAAAATAAACATTTTTCTGGTTTGCAACACAACTCATTGCTCTGGAGACGACGTAGGACTTCTCTCGTATTCTTTACATGTTCCTTCTCAGAACGAGAAAAAATAAGAATGTCGTCTAAGTAAACAATTACCGATAATTGCAACAGATCGGAGAAAATAGTATCTATGAACCGTTGAAATATTGACGGGGCATTCACCAGGCCAAAAGGCATAACCTGATACTCGAAGAGACCAAACGGAGTCCTAAATGCGGTTTTCCAGACATCTACCGGGTTAACTCGTAGTAAGTGGTAAGCACCCCGAAGATCTAACTTTGTATACCAAGATGCGCCGGCGACGGCATCGAGAATATCAGATATCAAGGGTAATGGATAACGATCCCTAATGGTAACCTTATTAAGACCACGATAATCTATACAGGGTCTTAAATCACCCGTCTTTTTTGATACGAAAAAGAGCGGGGCCCCAGCCGCGGCATGTGAAGGGCGAATAAGACCATTCGCCAGATTCTCGTCTAAATAAGCCCTGAGCACCTCTTTTTCTGCGGTAGAAAGGCGATACATGCGACCAAAGGGTACCACCGACTCTGGTAAGGTTGGAATGGAACAGTCCAAAGTGGGTCGCAATGGCGGGAGAGGTTTAATTGCAGGGTTGGAAAATACCTTCGAATAGTCATGATACTCGACAGGGACAACTTCAAGTTGTTTCTTAGTTATAGTATTTCCCAAAAATTGTGCGTTAGACCAATGATCTGGTTTTAGGCATCTTGAAATACAAGTGGGAGAATTGAAACACACAGTTCCTGTTTCCCAATTTATCCAGGGATTATGATAACGCAGCCAGGTAATCCCTAGTATCAATGGATAATGGGGAGAATGGATAACATCAAAGACGGTAATCTCTGTATGTAGCCCTAGTTTACAAAAGAGAGGTCTAGTCTGTTGGATAATTGGCCCAGATGACAAAGGGGAACCATCCACAGTCTGAACAAGAGTAGGGTTCTTTTTGAATTCTAGCGGAGTCTTTTTACTTGCTACCCAAGTCTGGTCAACAAAACACCCAGCGGCTCCAGAATCGATTAGCGCTAGTATGGGCTCGTGAAACATAGTCGATTCTACCTTCCAACACAGGATCATAGACAGAGTAAGTAGAGCCGTGCTGGGTGGGGTATAGCGAGGCAACGATGAAGGACTGGAGGCAACACTCGAGGATACGTCCTTACTATCCATCGAGTGTTCTAGTTTAAAGCTGGTTTACCAGGGCAGATTGGGCAGTTCTTCACAAGGTGCCCCGAAAGACCACAATACAAACAAAGACCTTTTGAAAGTCTATTCTGACGCTCTTCCTTAGTTAGAGGACCTCGGGTGGTTCCCAATTGCATGGGTTCATCCACACTGCTAGATGTTTTCTCTTTTCGAATTTCAGGTGGACGTGTACTTAACCGAATAGGGTTCCCTCTTCGTTTTTCTGATCGACGCTCAGAAATGCGATAATCAATCTGTAGGGATAGATCTATTAAGGCCTTTACTGTTATTGGTTTAGCCACCCTGGCCAATTCATCCTTAATCTCATCGCGAAGGCCTCTTCTGAACACTGCCAATTGAACCTTTTCTGGCCACTTTAATTCGGCAACTAACGCATGGAACTGTGCTACATAAGCCATCAGATCCCTGTTTCCCTGAGTACAATCAAGTAGCTGGTCTTCCAGACCGTGAGAACATTGTTCTCTCTTAAACATCGTCAAAAATTCCGCCTCAAAACGAGTAAAATCGGACAAAATCTGGTCGTTGCCAGTGATGTATTGTTCTGCCCAGGTAAGTGCATGTCCAGAAAAGTGCTTTATCAGAAACCCTACTTTGGATCTATCTGTAGGAAATGCAATATCATGGAACAAAAAATGAGCCTTGTATGAAGTCTGAAACTCACGAAGTAATTTGGGATCTCCATTGTATTTAGTAAGTACCACTTCGCGAGTAGAAGGCTCAAGGACAACTGTAGGCTTAACAGCCACAAGTTGTTTCAATGCAGCATTTTCGGAACTTAATTGCTGCATTTGCTGGTTCAGCACCTGGATATCATTAGTACTTGCAGCTTTTAAATCCGCAATTTGTTGGTTAAGCTGTTTCACAGCTGCGGTAAGCTGTTCAGAGGAAGCCATGTGACTGTTTTCCAACAAGAGAACAGTTTGTTTGGGCGTATCAACCTGTCACACTTAGGCAGGCTTACCTCTGTATCCAGGTGTAGCTGAAGCTGAGACAAGACGCCGCCGACCGCTATTCGTGCTACGAATGTCGGCTGGCGGCGAAACGTCAAACTCTGGGAAAACCTGTTAGGGAGAAAAACCCAGAGTGGTGCGATAGTGCCCAAAAAGGGAGACAACTTAGTTAGCAAGGCAGGGGCTAAGGACAGCAGCCTATGGACCTAACAAACAAGGAACTAGGCTAACGCTGAAGGGAGGACTTTAGAATCAGGAACCTAAGGATTACTGTCTCTATAACTGTCCTAGTAAGAAGCGGACACAAACACTATGCACCAGTCCAGCAGGGGAAGTAATTGCTGGAAGAGTCACAAATACCGAAGTTTATCGATGACGTCTCTTACGTCTATAGGTAATAGTCTTGTAAACACACGTAACGAACCCACGAAGGCGTCGGGTGTTGAAACTCACCAGAAGCTGTAGGAGAAGGCTGGTGAGGCGTCTGATCTGAGTGACGCGGTGCGCGAGATAGAAGGTATTAGAACCGCGTTGCAGAAATAGGTAACGCAATGCCGCGCACAGTGGAGGAGAGACAGACCTATAGACTACAATTCCCAGAATGCCGCGAAATGGGCTGCGGCGACCTTGTAAGTGCAACAAGATGGAATAAGTCCAAGAACCAGGACGTGGGCACATGAACAAGGAAAGGGAAGTTAAACAAAGTCAAAACACAGAATAGGAATCAAGGACGGGAGAACGAAGGACGAAACTTAGAACAGGGAATACAAAAACCACAGAGCAAACAAAGCACGAAGTAGGACCAAGGGAATGCTGAGGGCGAAGAAAGGGGGCGAGAGCAAGGCAAAGTAACCGGCTCGTTGATACGCGCCGACTTGAATGAGACCAAGAACTATGTAGGGTTCAAGCCGGCGCGCGCGTGTAGTGATTGGCCGCTTGTCTCTGTGTTCTGATTGGCTGTTGGACACTGGAGGCAATGGGAGACAGAGTCGGCCATCTTGGAGTGGTGTTTCGAGTGCTGCGAAGCCACTCTAACTGCGCCGAGGACCCGCGAGCGACGTCGGAGGACGACAGCATGCCCCCTCCCCAAGGGACCGGGTTTGGTGGGATGTGCAGTGTGAAATGAGCGAACTAGGCGTGCTGCCTTGACCTGATCCGCGGGTTCCCAAGAGCGGTCAGAAATAGAATAACCCTTCCAAGAGAGGAGATAGAACAGTTGACCTCGAATGATCTTGGAATCGCATATGCCGTCTATCTCATATTCGTCAGTACCCATTACTGGGGGAGGAATTGGTAGTTTTCTGTCTGAGAAGGGGTCTGGAAGGCAGGGTTTCAATAAAGAAACATGAAAGGTGGCATGGACACGCCATTTGGGAGGTAACTGGAGCTTAACGGCAACTGGATTTATTACCCTTATAATGGGGAAGGGTCCTAGGAAGCGTGGTCCCAAAGCCCTACTCGAGCATAGTAACGGGAGATGGAGCGAAGAAAGCCAGACTAGATCACCCACCGCATAGACCGGGGCAGCCGTACGCCTCTTGTTGGCCGCTCGGGTCATGCGAGTCTGGTTCTGCCTCATGGAAGTTTCCATGACTTTCCGAACGCGACGGAGTCCGGCTAAATGATCGTCTAGTGCCGGAATTTTTTCCATACTCTGGAGTGGCATTGGAAGTATACGGGGATGAGTGCCCGTGAGACCATAAAAAGGACTTACAGTGGTTGAGGCTGTGGGTGCATTATTAATCGAGAATTCTGCTAAAGGCAGGTATTCTACCCAGTCATCTTGTGTAGAATTAACGAACTTACGCAGGTACACCTTAAGTGTCTGGTTCATACGTTCTGTAAGACCGTTGCTCTGGGGATGATAAGCAGAAGAAAGGGCTTTGTTAATACCCAGGGATTTGCAGAGGGCAGTCCAGAAGCGAGAAGTGAACTGCACCCCCCTGTCAGAGATGAGCGTCTCTGGCAGACCGTGAAGTCTGAAGACTTCACGCAAGAAGATAGAGGCAAGTTGTTGCGCAGTAGGAAGGCCTTTTAAAGGCACAAAGTGACACATTTTGGTGAATGCATCGACAACGGTCAAAATGGTGTCACACTTCTGTGAACATGGCAAACCCACAATGAAATCCAAGGAGACTGTATGCCATGGAGAAGGAGCCAGAGGTAATGGATGTAGAAGGCCCATGGGTTTGCCTGAAGCTCTCTTGTGTTGGCAACAGATGGGGCACGTCGAAACGTAGGATTTTACATCTTTGGCCATTGATTTCCACCAGAAGAAACGGGATAACGCAGAGAGAGTGGAGTCGATGCCACGATGGCCTGCAAAGGGGGAATCATGAAAATAACCCATGGCCCACCGACGGGTCTCATCTGACAGCAGGACCATTGTATCATACCGGTAAAGGAGATCATCCTTAAGTGAAAACTCCTTACCCTTGAGGGTTTCGTTCCATGGCTCTGAGGCAACATCGTGTTTCATGCGAACTAGGGGGTCGAGCAGAGCGAACACGAAAGGTTTGTCAATAAACATGGGAGAAAATGGCTCACTGGTTTCCTCCACTTCGTGGATGCGAGATAAGGAGTCAGCCACTACATTCTTGGTTCCAGGAATATAAGTGACACTAAAATCGAACTGAGAAAAGTAGAAAGCCCAGCGGGCTTGGCGGGAGTTGCGGCAGTCCATCGTATTGAGGATGGAGAGATTCTTATGATCTGTCCGGATGATAAAGGTCTGGCGTGCTCCCATAAGATGATGTCGCCATTCGATACAACCTTGACGAATGGCTAAAAGTTCCTTTTCTAGCGTAGAGTAATTACGTTCTGCGCTGTTAAGTTTCCGTGAGAAAAAGGCAACAGGGTGTTCAAGATTGTCATCCTTTTGTATTTGGAGAAGTACACCACCGATTGCGGCGTCAGATGCGTCTGTTTCAAGGATGAATGGTTGAAGATCGTCCACTGCTCTTAGACAGGGAGCAGTGGTGAAAGCTTCTTTCAAAGACTCAAAAGCCTGTTGCTGAGAAGAAGACCAGGCATAGGAGGTGTCTTTCTGCAGTAAGGTAAGAAGTGGTAACACTACGAAAGAGAAGTTTTGAATAAATTGACGATAATAATTTGCTAAACCAAGAAAGCGTTGTAGGGCTTTAACCGAAGTTGGCACAGGCCATTGAAGTATAGCTGAGACTTTCCGTGGATCCATGGCATGGCCCTGAGCCGACAAGATATATCCCAAGTATTCAACTTGTGGGGCCGAAAATAAACATTTTTCTGGTTTGCAACACAACTCATTGCTCTGGAGACGACGTAGGACTTCTCTCGTATTCTTTACATGTTCCTTCTCAGAACGAGAAAAAATAAGAATGTCGTCTAAGTAAACAATTACCGATAATTGCAACAGATCGGAGAAAATAGTATCTATGAACCGTTGAAATATTGACGGGGCATTCACCAGGCCAAAAGGCATAACCTGATACTCGAAGAGACCAAACGGAGTCCTAAATGCGGTTTTCCAGACATCTACCGGGTTAACTCGTAGTAAGTGGTAAGCACCCCGAAGATCTAACTTTGTATACCAAGATGCGCCGGCGACGGCATCGAGAATATCAGATATCAAGGGTAATGGATAACGATCCCTAATGGTAACCTTATTAAGACCACGATAATCTATACAGGGTCTTAAATCACCCGTCTTTTTTGATACGAAAAAGAGCGGGGCCCCAGCCGCGGCATGTGAAGGGCGAATAAGACCATTCGCCAGATTCTCGTCTAAATAAGCCCTGAGCACCTCTTTTTCTGCGGTAGAAAGGCGATACATGCGACCAAAGGGTACCACCGACTCTGGTAAGGTTGGAATGGAACAGTCCAAAGTGGGTCGCAATGGCGGGAGAGGTTTAATTGCAGGGTTGGAAAATACCTTCGAATAGTCATGATACTCGACAGGGACAACTTCAAGTTGTTTCTTAGTTATAGTATTTCCCAAAAATTGTGCGTTAGACCAATGATCTGGTTTTAGGCATCTTGAAATACAAGTGGGAGAATTGAAACACACAGTTCCTGTTTCCCAATTTATCCAGGGATTATGATAACGCAGCCAGGTAATCCCTAGTATCAATGGATAATGGGGAGAATGGATAACATCAAAGACGGTAATCTCTGTATGTAGCCCTAGTTTACAAAAGAGAGGTCTAGTCTGTTGGATAATTGGCCCAGATGACAAAGGGGAACCATCCACAGTCTGAACAAGAGTAGGGTTCTTTTTGAATTCTAGCGGAGTCTTTTTACTTGCTACCCAAGTCTGGTCAACAAAACACCCAGCGGCTCCAGAATCGATTAGCGCTAGTATGGGCTCGTGAAACATAGTCGATTCTACCTTCCAACACAGGATCATAGACAGAGTAAGTAGAGCCGTGCTGGGTGGGGTATAGCGAGGCAACGATGAAGGACTGGAGGCAACACTCGAGGATACGTCCTTACTATCCATCGAGTGTTCTAGTTTAAAGCTGGTTTACCAGGGCAGATTGGGCAGTTCTTCACAAGGTGCCCCGAAAGACCACAATACAAACAAAGACCTTTTGAAAGTCTATTCTGACGCTCTTCCTTAGTTAGAGGACCTCGGGTGGTTCCCAATTGCATGGGTTCATCCACACTGCTAGATGTTTTCTCTTTTCGAATTTCAGGTGGACGTGTACTTAACCGAATAGGGTTCCCTCTTCGTTTTTCTGATCGACGCTCAGAAATGCGATAATCAATCTGTAGGGATAGATCTATTAAGGCCTTTACTGTTATTGGTTTAGCCACCCTGGCCAATTCATCCTTAATCTCATCGCGAAGGCCTCTTCTGAACACTGCCAATTGAACCTTTTCTGGCCACTTTAATTCGGCAACTAACGCATGGAACTGTGCTACATAAGCCATCAGATCCCTGTTTCCCTGAGTACAATCAAGTAGCTGGTCTTCCAGACCGTGAGAACATTGTTCTCTCTTAAACATCGTCAAAAATTCCGCCTCAAAACGAGTAAAATCGGACAAAATCTGGTCGTTGCCAGTGATGTATTGTTCTGCCCAGGTAAGTGCATGTCCAGAAAAGTGCTTTATCAGAAACCCTACTTTGGATCTATCTGTAGGAAATGCAATATCATGGAACAAAAAATGAGCCTTGTATGAAGTCTGAAACTCACGAAGTAATTTGGGATCTCCATTGTATTTAGTAAGTACCACTTCGCGAGTAGAAGGCTCAAGGACAACTGTAGGCTTAACAGCCACAAGTTGTTTCAATGCAGCATTTTCGGAACTTAATTGCTGCATTTGCTGGTTCAGCACCTGGATATCATTAGTACTTGCAGCTTTTAAATCCGCAATTTGTTGGTTAAGCTGTTTCACAGCTGCGGTAAGCTGTTCAGAGGAAGCCATGTGACTGTTTTCCAACAAGAGAACAGTTTGTTTGGGCGTATCAACCTGTCACACTTAGGCAGGCTTACCTCTGTATCCAGGTGTAGCTGAAGCTGAGACAAGACGCCGCCGACCGCTATTCGTGCTACGAATGTCGGCTGGCGGCGAAACGTCAAACTCTGGGAAAACCTGTTAGGGAGAAAAACCCAGAGTGGTGCAATAGTGCCCAGGAAAGGAGACAACTTGGTTAGAGCGGGAGGGGCTAAAGGACAGCAGCCTATGGACCTAACAAAACAAGGAACTAGGCTCACGCTGAAGGGAGGACTCACAATCAGGAACCTAAGGATTGCTATCTCTAACTGTCCTAGTAAGAAAGCGGACACAAACACTATGCACCAATCCAGCAATGGATGGAAATGCTGGAAGAGTCACAAATACCAAAAGTTATCGATGACGTTTCTTACGTCTGTAGGTAATCGTCTTACAATCACAGGTGAAAAACCCGCGGAGACGCCGGGTGTGGAAACTCACCAGAAGCTGTAGGAGAAGGCTGGAGAGGCGTCTGATGTGAGTAACGCGGTGCGCGAGATAGAAGGTATTAGAATTGCGTTGTAGAAACAAGTAACGCAATGCCGCGCACAGAGGAGGAGAGATAGACCTACAGACTACAATTCCCAGAATGCCGCGGAATGAGCTGCGGCGACCTTGTAAATGTAGCAAGATGGAATAAGTCCAAGAACCAGGACGCGAGTACATAAACAAGGGCAGGGAAACTAAACAAGAACCAAACATGAACTAAGAATCTAGGATAAGGGAATAGAAGACGATAACGGAACAGGGATACAAAAACCACAGAATAGTCAGAAGTACGAAGTAGGGATCGAGGGAACACAGAGAACGAGGAAGGGAGCGAGAGCAAGGCAAGGTAACCGGCTCGTTGATACGCACCGACTTGACTGGGACCAAAAGTTAAGTAGGGTTCAAGTCGGCGCGCGCACGCCGCGATTGGCTGTTCGTCTCTGGGCCCTGATTGGCTGTTGGGCATTGGTGGCAATGGGAGGCAGAGGCGGCCATCTTGGAGTGGTGTCTCGAGTGCTGTGAAGTTACCCTGACCGCACCGAGGAGCCGTGAACGTCGTCGGAGACCGAGAATTACTGGCTCTCG
>JAUCMT010000528.1:0-12185 GCA_032357475.1 Enteromius thamalakanensis
ACACACTGTTGCTGTTTTGTCCACCACCCTTCTTCCGTCATCATTATATTTTACAGGAAAGCCAAAATGCTCCCCGCGATCCGTTGCACCCCTAGTATTTTTGGGTTGTTTTTCAGTTAAAACTATCTGAACATTCTTTAAACAACAAAGTACTTGCAAAGCACATCTGTATAATTACTTTTTTTTCTGTGACATTTTAAAACATAACTCTCCCTTTTCTTCATTTATAAACCTTAAGGCCATTGCACACTACGAAAAAAAAAAACATTTGAAATTTTCTGACTCAGTGTGCAGACACTCAGTCTGAAGATGGGACAACAATTAGACTAGATTTTACTCTGATTTGCCATATGTGAAATATATTCAATGTTCATAAAAGAATGATAATCGTTTAAAAATTCCAGTTTGTCAGTCCAAGGAGGTAGGCTAGATGAGTTTTACTTTTCTACAATCTTCCTGGACAGTGTTAACTTGCTTAATGGAGATTGTAAAACACTATTCTTTTTGAACTTAAATAAATATAAGCTATGAAATCCTTTTTTACCCCAACGGCAAAAGGATTTTTCTTTGTTAATTCATAAATCCAACACAATTTTGAGAGGTTTAACACATGATTAAAAAAACAAACTACCTATATTATCTGAAAACAGATCTTAGACTATGTTTACATCTGGTTTTAAGATGAATGATCCGATTCACGAGTGGTCACCTGGTATTAACACACACTCCAAATGTGAGCGCATGTGTTTGGATTTTGTCGAGACACACTCCTCTTATTTCAGCACACTCTACAATACATCACTTTTGCAGAGCACCAAGAGCAGCGCACAAATACCGACTGTTAGTCTGATTCATGCTCCACTTTTTCTGCATCCAGCGGTTCCATCGGATCTCAAAAGAAAGCAACAAATTGTGCCAATATACACTCATGGTGCACTGTAATACAACTGAAATTCATGATTCTAACTGTTATCTCAATACTAAAATCTGAAATGCCCAGACGGACCGTAATCTGTGTGTTTTTAAAGATCACAGTTCAGTCTGTGATGGGCGAGTTGTATGCTTTAGCCTAAAATGAGAAGTTATGTCATTAATAACTCACCCTCATGTCATTCCAAACCCGTAAGACCTTTGTTCAAATTAAGATATTTTTGTTTAAAACTGTCGGACCATCCATAAACGGTAACACAACTGAAATGTTCACAGCTTCAGGAAAATAGTAGATAGTCTACATCGGTAAAACAGTTAGTAGCTTAACTTATTAGATGCTATGAGAGGGCTATATGAACATGGTTAATAACTAATTAAAACAACAACAAAAAACATACGTTCTTACATGTAGTAGTTTTATCTGCACAAAATAATGCAATTTTTATGCACAAATTCATGCCAATTTATGTACTAGAGATTTATCCAAAGTAGATAGTTAAGATTTTTCTTTCTTTCTTTCTTTCTTTCTTTCTTGTGAACAAAGAAAACATCATGATCATGCATAATGAATCATAAATCATGATGATGTACCCATCTTAGTTAATGTCTAAAGTAATGTGTAGTTCATCCATGAAGTCATGAATGAAAGACTCTGAACTCATGTTAGTTCCTGATAATTCATGAGATTTTACTGCATGAATTAAGGCATAATTCATGCATTAATTTATGCATGAATTCATGGTTATTCATGTACCCTTACCGTAAAGTGTTACCAATAGTTTTACTGGAAATGGTGTTTTAATGGAAAATCTCCTGTGATGACTTGATGAATTGTTTCATGATACCAGTCTTTCACCTCGGACAGCTAATAATCATGTCTCAGGCTTTAGAGTAGTAATACATACTAAAGTACCACTCACCTCCTTGTGAGGTTACTGTCCTGCTGACAAGCTGTTGTACAACTAAGGTAAATTTATTGCACAGTGTGTACTGCATGTAATGATAGTTGGTACGAAATAAACCAAGCAATTTCATATGATTTCTAATCAGAGTACTCTTAAAAAGTTCTTTTAGCCAGAAAAATCTTCTTTTTTGGTTTTAGGTGAACTTTATTCAAATTGTTGATGACATAATTTCCAAATTTCCTGCTTGGTGCATAAAGTTGGTTCTCCTGCAAACAAAGCAAATTGTGATTTTGTTTCATTATGACTCACCTTGCAAGCAGAACACCTGTTTGTAAAGCTGACATTTGAAGTAGGAAGAACCCATGACCAATCTTGAACATTGTGTCTTACCGGTAAACTCCCTAGATAGATGAAGCTTCATTCACTCTCTACCTTTATATGTACAGCAGCTTGTCCCTCAACAACTTTGACAGCTTTGTACCTTATTTAGTCATAAAAAGGGTTATAATAGTGTGCCTTTTTAGCCATGTAAGGTTTAGGTACAATCAGTTGTTCATCTAAAGGCACATTTTTTAGTCACTATAGATGCATTCTGTGCCAATAAGCAAAATGAAAGTGTGGGTGAAGGCTCAGTAGAGTTTCAAATTAGATTTGTGTGCAGAGAGTAGCTGATTTTAGAAGTGTTTGGTTCAGCCTTTAGTAAAAAGTCTAGGAAATAATATTGATCTTATTTTTAACTTTTGGTTGGGATTGAAGCTTGGGGACCAGAGGCAGTGCTGCTGACTGCAGGTCTTGCTGTAGTTTCAGCAGCTCAGGACTGAATTTGGACTCTGTGAGACTTTAGATTTGCTGGATTGATTTGCTGTGTGCGGAGGTGTGTCCGTCACGCTCTGTCCATCATGCATGAAGCTCGGCAGAATTTCCCCAACAGAGAGTCACTAACACTCTTCTTTTCTTGTCTCGTTATTTCTCATTAATTCTTCTTCGTTTTTGTGGCTCATCTCATCTTGTCTCTTGTTGTGTCTTCTTCTTTTCATCTCATCTCCTTTCATCCATATCTTAGAGAAGAGAAGAGAAGAGAAGAGAACTCCTTATCTTTCGTCTTGTCTCATCTCTCATCATCTTGTCTCCTGTTCTGTCTTCTCTTTGTCTTGTCTCCTCTCTTCCTTGTCATATTTCTTTCTTCTCCTTCTAGTCTTGTTTCCTCTCTTCCATTCACATTTTTCTTGTCATCTTTTCTCATCCTTGTTTTGTCTTGTCTCATTTCTTCTTCTGTCCTCGCCTCACGCTTCCCCTTGTCTGATCTTTAATCCTCCTCATTTAGTCTTTTCTTGTCTCGTTCATTTTGTTTGTTTTCATCATTTGTTTTGTCTCATCTTGTGTCTCATGCAATCCCAAGTTCTTCATGTCTCTTGTGTGGTTTTGTGTCTTCACATTTGTCTCATTCCTGAATCTCATCTCCTCCCCTTCTTCTGTACCTGATTTTATCTCATCTCTAGTCGTACCATCTCGTCTCTTTTTGTCTCTTCTGCAGTAGGCTGCTCAGTAATACCTTTGTTCTGACTGTGCCCTCCTCTATTTCTGCAGTGCTGGTTTAGTGAGGGCTTTTGTAAGCCGTCTTCCTCCGTCTTAAGAAAGAGGAGGACTAAATCAGAGCGGATGACAGGTTTCCTCTGGGAACCAAAGCTTAGAGACTTTCCTCCGCCCTGACTCACAATGTTTTCATCCACTTCAAGCCTCATGTTGATTTTCCCATTAGCAGTTGGGCGAGGGTAGACAGTTTGACATTATATATAACATATGTAGTTTTTTCATGATGAGGATCAAATCTAAACCCAATCTTGCTTCTGCAATGTCTGCGGCACTCTCCTGAGGAGAAAGTCTCCCTGAGTATTATCAAAGCCACTATCGATCCGAGTCCAGAAGAAAGAATGACAGCTGCTCTCAGCATTATATGTTCTCGTAATGACCTTGTATCTGGAGCATTATCAAATGCCACCATGACCTAATTTAGACAACATTCTTCCAGCCTGAAACGTCATCTCTCACATTAGTTCCACACATATGGTCACTGATCACTTTTATGGGGTGTGTGACAGTTCACTATCAGGGATATTTTGTGTAGTCAGATCACCTCCCTTACCCAACACTTGCTCGGTGTGTGTGAGAGGTCCTCCATTCTGATAACCCCTCTTGAGCTCTTGGCATCCTGTAACACAGCGGAGGCTCGACTGCAGTGTGACAACAGCTTAGAGCAGGAAGAGAACGCTGATGCTCACAAACACACTCTACAGAGCCGGATCAGCCCTTTATCATCTCTGGCAGACTGAAAACTTTTATTTATTAGTTATTCACTTTTTCTCCCCCTCTTTGTGTCCATGTGCTATTGGCAAACATTCAGGATTTTAGAAGCTACTCTGAAACTTCGACTTATCAAACTACAGACCACTCATAATGTAGACTGACTAAATTACAGACACACGTCTCTACAAGAAATATCTTTTTAAGGATATAATTGCTTTACATTAGATGACCTAATGTTTCTTAGATATGCAATCCTATCATAATAACCTTGCATTCATAATCATATTAACTTTTGCACTAACTTACTGTACTGCAAAATTACAATAACTTGCTGTTAGTAAGTTACTGTAACTGCCCATTTACAGCAGCTCGCAGTAGCCTGCAATTTCATTTTACAGTATAATGCTACGTCTTTTGAGCATACAGTAAAGTATCGTAAATTCCCATATACAGTAAATTACTGTAAATGGCACAAAATACTGATGATACAGTGGATATTACAGTATTTAACTGTTTCTTTTCTGCAATAAGTAACTATAAAATTACAGCAAAGTCTAATATATATATATATATATATATATATATATGTATGTATTTTTTTTTACATACTAATGAACCATTGGTTAAAATGAAAATGTGTTTTCCAACAAGTAGTTAATTAGTAGCGTCACCACTTTAGGTTAGTTCCTCCGCAACATTGCTTATAAAAGTACAGTCAGGACGGTTAAAGCTGAGGACATCTCTCGGGCATAATCAAAGCATCTGATATAATCAGTCAATAACATGATCTCACACACACACACAAACATGATCCTTCCAGGAGCAATAAACAGGTGACTTTGAGGCCTCTGAAGATGTCAAAGTACTTTTACGACAAGAGAGAAAGTGGAGAGTCTTTTCATTTGCAGTTGTCTCAAGAGCAGAACATGAAATATTCACAAGCATTTAATCTCTGCTTACTGACATTCATATCTGAGCAGCCCGTTCTCTAAATGCAAGTGCTTGCGTGTACATTGACAATTGCACATTCAGTAGGGATTTCATGTGAATCTCTCAGACAGCTGCCTGCTCGTTGTGTAAGGGGTGACACACAGAATCACACAGGGGCCCAAGGGGGCCCCTGACCTATTTACAGCCCTTACCCAATGGTCACACACAGCCAAACACACACACTGAGTCTGTCACATTTATACACCAAAAAAAAAAACTTACACAAATTCAACCTTCCTAGGGATTTGTACCTAAAATGAGGGAGAATGGCTAGAAAACTAAACTGAGATCATTATGTTGTTAGTAGGGGCCCACAATTATGTAAAGCAGAAAGTGGGTGATCGTAGAACATGTTAAAATGGCAATAATCTCAAGGTAGCCAAATATCATTCAGTTAGTTTCCCTGCTGCTAGTGTACTTTGTGTTCTCTCTGTTTTTGTCTGGCACTTTTCAAATGGCACTTTGACTTTCATGTCCAAAAAGGGCACAATCTTAAATATTCTACTGAAATCAGACTCAATTTTCTCTTAATGGGATAGTTCACCAAAAAAAAATCAGTCATATACAGCACTCAAGTTCTGTGGAAAATAAATGTAGATCCAAGGTGAAATGGGGGCTCCTTGGCACTTAATTGAACTCTATTAACTTCTATTGTTTTGATTAAATAAAAATTGAAGACATTTCCCAAAATTTGTTTGTGTGTCTTCCACTGATGAGAGAAAGTCGTACAGGTTTGGTCCGACGTGAGGGTTAATAAATGAGGATAATTAAAATTTTTAGTGAACTGTCATTTTATACCCATCATACAGTATATACTGTAGTACGAATAGTGTCAATATAATCCCCATGTCTCTGCAGCTTCAGTCTTTAATGTCCATCCTTGCAGTAAAACAGATGCTGAATATGAAGTTGCGGTGTTATGGTAATGGTCTGTCATGCTTTGGGCTTTATCTGATCTGTCGTAATGGGATTCGGCGTTGTACTGGACTGGTGAAGTGGGAACGTACACATGCTTCATACACTTTGGTGTTTAGGAAACCAAGTCAATAAACTCCTCACCATATGAACTTTTAGGGCTCTTGCAGCTCTGCAAGAAGCTCTGTCTATTTAATAAAACTATAGTAACTTATATTAAGTAACATCTTTTACTAAAACAGAAAAAATAATAGAATATGTTTATGGACTTTTTTGTTGTTGTTGATTTGTTTTGCTGTTTTATTTTCTTACTCTGGTGTGAAACATCACCTGTATTAGCACAAATGAAGAGGACGCAGGCAGACAAGATCAATAGTTTTCTTCTGGCTGCCCCTTTTGCTTTGGTGCAGAGACACTTAGACTGAACAAATGAGCCGCATGAGTGTGTGTGTGTGTGTGTGTGTGTGCGTGCGTGGCCGGACTTGTGTGTGTGTGTGTGTGGCTCACGTGTCCAAGCCTGTCAACTTTGTATTTACAACATTAAAGGTCATTTGAGTGAAAAATATGGTGTGCTCCTTGTCTTATTGCTGTTCGTTGTGTATGCACACAATTACACACATTTGTTTTTGGCCAGCACAGCATTTTCTTTTGTTTGTTTTTTCTAAGACCAGTTTCTCGCACCAAAAACAGTCACTTAGTTGTTAATAGCTATTTTTTCTGTCTTTCTCTAATACATTCAACTGTTTTTTAATATATACAGCAAACAACAAGCCAGAAGTCTTTCATTTCCAGTGTAAGTAGTACTTTAGAATTGACTTTTTTTTTCCACTGTATCTTTAATTATTGAGTATGTAAATGATCTCTTTTAGGATTGGTTCACTCGCCTCGTTTGTCATTTATCAAGGTGGGTCTAGTAACTGAATAAATGTTAACCTTTAAACATGGCCAATTATATGTTAATGAGCTTGTGATGTTATAACCAACCTGATCTCACGGCAATTCGTACATATTTTACGAGGTGGCTAATTCGTTCGAATTTGTAAGACCTCACTCGTACGAATTCAAATGATTTATTCTAAATCGTACATGTTTTACGAGATGGCAATTCGTATGAATTTGTACAAATGACCTAAACAGAACCCCGCCCCTAAACCTACCCATCACGTGATTTTAGACAAATCGTACGAAATCGTAAGAATTAGTACGAAGTGGCACAAATTTAGCACCTTGTACAAGTACGTACGTATTGCTCGTGAGGCTGTGTTGGTTATAAACAGCTGACAGGGAACGTTTTCGTAACTTTATCAATTGCAGATAACGGAAAAGGAAATGTTTTTCTAATGTTATGCAAGAAAGGTTTTAGAGAATGTTACGAGAAGGTTACCATTGAGTTGTTCATTAAATGTTTTTAAAAACTTTCCTGTGGTTTCCATGTAACTTCAGCACCCAGAGAGTTTGATACGAACACATGCAGATCTCAGTCAGAGCACAGACACAAACAATAAAGGTTATAACTTACTCACGGGCAGCGCTAAGCTCAAAACACTTGGTTACTATCAGACAAGTGTTTGTATTAAACGTGTGTTCGTGTAGCAGTAAGCTTCATACATGTAAATAAAAACACGATATATTTCTATTCTTATGATGTCATATACTAGCTTTGCGTGAGGAAAATCTAAATATAAGTAATCGACTGAATCGAGCAACTTGAAGGTGAGTTAAATTTTCCTTTGATTATTCATACATATACAAATGCATTTTTTTGTAAATGATTTTGTCTCTCTTTCCTGTTCTCTGTTATCTTCCTCCTCGTCTAGAAATGCGTAACACACAAACTCAGGGGTATTCCAGTTCAGTGGAAACACAATCGCAGCTGACAGTTATGTGTGTCATGAGGACAACAGCACAGCGGGGCAGAGATGGCAAGCACACAAATCCAGTCGCCACATCAATGCACACGCAAACAGAGACACCTTCAATCCCAGATTTACTTACACACACACAAAGATGTTTAATTTGCAAAACTGAAATGTTTAGGAACCGTTCACACCCACACAATGCTTACAGTGAAAGCAGTAAATCCTCAGAACCTGGATCTGAACTGAGAGAGGTTATTAATACGAGACAGAAGCTTGGCATAATGCCCCACATGCTATTTAAAAAGGCCCGGTCCAAGTCTTTTGGATAGGAGGGAAGTATTAATTATGCGGAGGAAAACATTGAAAAATTGATTTACATTCATGTATTTGACAGATGCTTTGACATAAGTGCTTTCAAGATATGTATTTTATTATGTGGAAATTGAACTCATACCTTGGTGTTGCGAGCTCAGCCTTCTACCTATTGTGCTGCACAAACAAAATACAAAAAAACAGTTTGAATGACTGAGCGACCTTGGCATCTACCTCTTTTTGCCCAGGCGTGATGGCAACACTCCCCCAAAGTAGACAGCAGACACCCTGCTCTGACCTCCCCTCCCCTCTCCTCTCCATGTGCCTGGCGCTTTTTATAGCAGACCATATTCATTAATAGAGAAGGCTCCTCCCCGGAGAACAAAGCTCATTACAGAACTGCACATCCTTTGGGTGCTCTCTGGATCCTCGTTTGGGATCCTTCTCTGGCAGGTCGGCACCTTTTCCCAATTTGGACGGCTTTGGCAAGAATTCCCCACCTCAATCTCCGCTCTTTCCTAACTTAACTACTCCACAGAGATCGTAGGACAGAGAAACATCCGCCTCTTAATGAGTTTTGCTAATGCAAGCCATTTGCTATGTCACCTCTACAAATACAATGCGACGTTTCCTTCATCATGACATTGAGATATATCTTTTTTCAACGCACATTAGAACATTTGATCAGCTCTGTTTACTTGATAATAATGTTGGCAGTTTTAAGAAACAAGGCTGCTGTGGTAGCTTTTCAAAATACTAGTATATGGTGGTAAATAAGTTACAAAAGTGTTCCTTTAAAAACAAAAGTTCTGTATGTACCAATGGCTTTTTTTGGACAAAAAAAGTGAAATTTCAAGGTTCTTTAGCTCAACTAGTTGCAACATTTCTCTTTGAAATTGTGGCAAGACGCACAGTACACGTGAAAAAATGGTGTTGCACAAAAAGTGCACATAGGTACATATTATTTTGGCAAAAATGCATTCTAAGAGTTCTCGCTGTGGAAAACTACATACCAGTTGAATAAATGTAATCGTCCCTTCAAAGTACAGCTGTATCGGTTGCAGTTTATTTTACAGTATGTGTACTTTACAGTGCACTTGCATAAGAAAGTACTAGTAATATAAGTATGTGTATGTGGTAGGGTAGGTTTAGGGATAGTACCTAATTATTACCTAATAATAAGTACATAATATGCACTTGAGAAACAGGATTGTAAACTCATATCTATCACTCAGCACACAGGATTCGTTTGTGGCGTCCTGTAACATGTGCTTCTCTGAGCTGCTGTCAGATAATTAGCTGTATAATCAGAGCAGGGTCACTGCTGGCAGATACATATCTTCAACAAACAGCTACAACATTTATCTGACTGCTGCTATGAATGTTATGTGGTTGCTATTACCAGCATGTCATTCTGTTCCTAGTGTGTGTGGTGAGGGATTTCTATCATTATCACTGAACAATTATATTCTAAATATAACTGTGACGCACACGCATGCACAGTGACCCTCAAGGCTATAAAGTGTTTTGCAGTGTATGGCGGAGCTGAAGTGTGTAGATAACCTAAATTCATCAGCGTCAGTGCAAAAAAGACACATGATGTTTTAGAAACATGTCAGGCTACCCTGTTTAACCTACTCTACAGTACACCATCCCTATAATAGACTGAAAATCATCCTACATAATCATATTCAGAAAATCTGTGATTCAATTAAGCATCTGGTTATCTGAGCAGTTAGGTTATTGAATGTGTCATGTTAATAATGCATATCTGGCAGATGACAAGAACACAGAATATGAATGTTTGTCATCCAATCTTTATTCAATGCAACATTATGTAAATATTAAATCCCCACTTACCTTCATATTTCATATGCTAATCATTTTTACCATTCAAAAATGTTGTCAAATGGGTCAGTAAGATTTTTTTATGTAATATTTATTTATTTATTTTAATGAAAGACGTCTCACCAAGACTGTAGTGTATTGTTTGTTTTAATACAGTAAAAATGTTATCTAATTTGTTGGAAACCATGATGATTTATTTTTCAGGATACTTCAAAAAAAAGATAGAATAGCATTTGTATGCTGTTATTTTTATTTAATTTGTATATTGTTTTTCTACTAAATAATTAAAGAATCAGAGATTCCATCCATGTTTGGTGACTATGTCTTTTAAAGCTTTAGTAAGGACAACACACACACACACACACACAAGACAAAGTTCTAGGATCAATTATGACTTTAAGAATCAATCAATTTTGTCATAATGACACATGGCGTATATAATGCATCTGTTTTGACAGTTAGAAGACACATTTGCTGACATCAGAATCAAAACACTGTGAGTATGTCGACATGACATCAGTTAATTATCAGTGCATGTTACTGTGTAAGAAATCAGCAATAAGAATGACCAGAGGACCAGACTGGCTGCATGTGATCACTGCATCGAAGACAAGGTAAGATGCGAGATGCAATAAAACATTCATGGTATGACTAATGCATTAACACAAAAGTGAGAAGAAGGACTGGGCACAATCAGTATGTTCTGCACCTTGGCATGTGTCCACATTGCATAGTGAACTGAGACAGATCTTACTGCATTGGATGTGCTGCAGTGCATGTGTGTGTGTGTGTGTGTGTGTGTGTGTAGTGCTGCACTGTGTCATAGTGGGCGTGCAGGAGTGTTTGGAGAACTTTTGTTCTCTTCTTTTCTGCTCTCTTCTCTATAGCTGAATCAGCAGAAGCTTCCAGCATAATGCAAACCACTGACCCAGTGCTCTTACTTGTGCTTGGACCAAAGAGTGTCAATATATAGAGTGAGTCACGCTGGTTTGTGATCTATCTATCATGAAAGCACCTACAACTAGAAACCATAGATGAAACGGGGAAATAAAAATACTTGTGATTTCACACAGACTCCAGAGCACTCCAGCTTTGGTAGTCTATTTAGTTATTTAGCTCAAAAGCCCGTTTCAACCTAGTGCTTGGAATAATCTGTCCGTCGAAGGCCTCTGGCAGAGTTACTGTAATAGTGCAAAAAAGGAGCTTGAATCTGTGCTCACATGAAAGCTTCTGGGGGTAGCCGAGAGAAGGAGAGAGAGGGGTTAGAAAGCTCGCTCTGTGCTGCAGGCGTGTGCTAAAAACAGGCCTGTTGTTCCAGGCTTTCAGGATCAATATGAGAACAGAGTGAGCTATGAAGAACCGAAGATTAAAAGGCGTATATCCCACTGATGGGCCCATCACTCATTCTTGAGGGAATTAAGTATTGATTTGGATGAAAATATAATTGTTTTTGTGGGCGAGGCTGCGTGTATATGTGTGAGCTCTGCAACTTTTGGAAAATGTAATAGCTTACAAGTATGAAATATTGCTATTTGTGATCTTTACAAAAGAAAATACAGGTTTCCCTATGCTTGTTAGGTATATTTTGAAGCTGGGGGCTGGTTTAAGACGGTTTGAGAAGGTTTGCTGGTCCTTTACTGGTTTATGCTGGTCATGTGCTGGCAAAAGACCAGCAAAGGATCAGCTTAAACTAGCTTAAACCAGCATAAACTTCTTTTGCTTTGTTTATATAGCACTTTTAACAGTACAGATTGTGTCAAAGCACTGAATATTATCAGACTGGAGAATAGAGTGTCAGATTAAACATTCAATTTCTAACTAAAGGCATTTCATTATTGAATGTAGATACGGCATTGTCAATCTCATTTTAAATTAGATCTATATCAATGATAATGGTTAGAAATAAAGTGTCCCCATCTAAGCAAGCCAGGGGTGACAGCAGCAAGGAACCAAAACTCCATCTGTGAAAAGAAACCAGGCAGGGTTGAGACCAGATCTCTGGCCAGATATAACCAGCTCTTCATTTCTAGTTTAATTTCAAAGGCAGTGTAAGCCAGAGTAAAGAGATGTGTCTTTAATCTAGATTTAAACTGACAGAGTGTGCCTGCCTCCCGAACAGTAT
>JAUCMT010000529.1:0-12176 GCA_032357475.1 Enteromius thamalakanensis
GCTTATTTATTGAGCTTTCATATGATGTATACATCTCAGTTTTGTAAAATTTTACCTTATGACTGGTTTTGTGGTCCACGGTCACAAATGAATATTAAAAACATCACAATGCTTCTCAACTAATCCATACAACTCCAGTACATCAGTTAATGTTTTGTAAAGTGAATAGCTACAGGTTTGTAAATAATAAATTCATCATTAAGATGTTTTTAACTCTAAACTGTTACTTCTAGAAAAATTTAGTTCTCTATGGACCCTCACTCTGACGGCACCCATTCACTGCAGATGATCTATTGGTGAGCAAGTTCAGTAATGTTAAACTTCTAAAACATTCCATTTCATTCCATTTCTCCAAATCTGTTCCAATGAAGAAACAAACTCATGTCCATCTTAGATGGCCTGAGGGTGAGTGCATTTTAAGCAAATGTAAATTTTTGAGATAACCGTTCCTTTAAACATGCATTTTGCATCTTCTCTGTATCCTATTTTAAAATATAAACAGTTCAAATTGGTAACAATAACAGTGCTTACATGATCTAGCAATCTGTTTTCATTTTCCCTCTCGTGCTCGAAGAACTTGTCCAGGCCGTGGGCTTTAAAAATACGCTCAGACTCATCAGAGAAAAGAACAGCATCGCCATCAAATGCCACTCTCAGCTGGGTCTCGGACACCTCAATTTGTTTTTCTGGCATAAACATAGTAGCTGCTGCAATCCCTGTAAGAAAACACAAAGACAAAGATAAAGCTCACCAGCCTAAAGTAAAAAAAGCAGCGTGATGAATGACATTTAAAAGGATGTCCTTTAAAGACATTAGGACCCCATTAAGCCTCAGTAAAACAAATAGGGCATTGGATTGTTAAGTCGATCTGGAGTTCAATGCATTATCCCACTTCAGTTAGTTCTGTTTAGCTTATTTTATGTACACAATTCTTTTTGCAATAGTTAATATAATAACTGTTATATGTGAACAAAGCAACATACAATATTTTGCTATACTTTGAATATCATCTGCAGGCAAATCTGTACTTAAACCAATGCTATCACTTATACTGTGAATCCAATTTGGCTATATTTGGCTAGAAAAAGAATATTGTATTTCTTGACATAACATCGAAGGTCTCTTGTTTGCACTTTGAGCACTTCTTACTGGACATGTCACATTTTTTTTTTTTTTGATTTACTGAATGTAATTGTGCAACGAGATTATGTTCTAGGTAGTTGCAGGTGTTATCAGATATTTACTGTGTACTAACCTTCAGCGAGGGCTTCCTGAACCTTTTCCGCATCAGCAGACAAATACAAGTTTGTATGCCACGCTTTCAGGTACCCAATGGGGCTGCTACCTCCTGTCATGCAGAACCGCTCAATGAATAGATCTGGAGATGAGAGAAGAATATTAAACAGCAATTAACATTTCATGAGAGCCAGATATTATTACGTTTTCATTTATGTATTTGGCAGACCCTTTAATCCAAAGCAACTTACACTGCATATTTTCAAAGCAATTTTCACACATATAATCAGTTATTATAATAGCCAGCACCCGGTCTAAGTTTTTTTTTTATTAGTTTTTATTTAGAATAAACTCTCAGGAAAAAAGAGCGTTTATTTGTACCTATAAATGTGACTGATTTGGCAGTGTGTGGTGTATTGTGACGCCTGGTGGTGTATTTTCAGTACTGCACAAAAACAGATGGAAAGCTTAGACTGCTGGGAAATGTTGGGGTAATGTGCTAATTTCAGCCTTTGACACATGGGTGCTGCCAGCTCAGGAAGACATCAGCAGCAGGTTTGATTTACAGGACATGTCAAGCCAAGTTTGCCCAGGAGTAAAAGAAGGGATAAGGTACTGTCAGCTGATCAGTAAAATGAACCCCCATCAGCATCCTGGAGTAGAGTGGTGGGGTCTTGTATCATGAGATAATTATAATCATTTTGCAATGACTCTACATTATTACACTTACTAAGACTATTGAATCTAGCTGAGTTCTTAGCCATCTTCAAGATGCAGCTAAAAACTGACCCTTTAAATCTTGCACTTTCTATTCTTATTCTGTTCTTTAAAATGATAAAGGTCTTTATACAGAATATGTGAACTTTGATCAGAGGATGCCATGACTGACCAATTAGAAAAAAAAAAACATATTTCTGAGAGTCAAATAAATAACAAGATATGCAGGTGGGAGATGTAAAATTAAGATAAATGAGATTTAAAAAACAAAAAATGCTCAGGTGAGAGAAATGCATTGAGTAAAATAAGGATGCATTGAGGAAAGCAGTAAAATATTTTCATGTCATTAATTGATATTGCTAAACATATATATATATATATATATATTTTTTTTTTTTTATGCGAATATGATTATTGAATATGATTTTGTATGCATCTACAGGCTAAAAGTAAGATTAGCTCAGAAACATTTTCAACAATCCTTCATGTAATCTGATGCTCTTGTTTCAAAACCTTGGGCTTTAGATGAAAGAAAAATCGGTCCAATCTTATTAGTTGTATTCTCTGTGTAATGTTTGCTTTCTTCTTTGCAGTGATGGGTTTTGGAACTATTGGGGCATTAGAATCACATTTATTATCTACAGTAACATCTTCATGCTTCAGTTCTGACTTCAAATGTTTCTTGAAACGTCAGTTCATATCCGCATGTTTGTTATTTTGTCCAAAGAGAGGCCAAAGGATGGAGAGATGTTTGTTTTTTCTTCAGTCAGCCACCGGAACGATCAAAACCAGTCCAGCTGGGGCGCTGCAGGGAACTGAGCCGGAAGTGGCTGGTTTGTGATACAAAGGTTAGAGTGTCACATGCATCTCTGTGGGAAGATATGATTGGGCAGTTGGAGATTTATCTTCTAAGAAAACATTTGCATTGACAGTTTTGTGTCCTCAGAAACATGTTGTTACTTTGTATCCCATGCCTTTGACTTATTAACTATTAATAATATAGCATAGCAGTGTACATTTTACTGATGTGTGGTTTATAATTTCATGATGGCACCTTAATTTCTTTCTTTTTCCGTTTATTTTTAAATGATTAAAAGTGATAGTTTTACTTTTTGGGTAAGACATCCCTAATAATAATTGTTAATATAATAAGAATGGACCTTTCTGAGCATGTACATGTTTGTAGAAAGTATAAATATATATTAGAAGCAAATTATTCTTACTGTGGTAGTTGATGGTGTTGATGAGTCTGATGCCTACATGAGCATGGTTGTAGGTCACCAGCACAATATCAAAAAGCTCCTCGCTCTCTGGATAGAGCTCCCGCAACCGTCTGTTTACTGCCTCCAGTGCCTGAGAAAACACGCAAAATAATGTGTCTAATCAAAGGAGGTAAGTAGCAGACAATTATAATATTGCAGTCGATATTGATAAAGGAATAGTTTACCCCAAAATGGAATTTTGCTGAGAATCTGCTTATCCTCAGTCTGTCAAAGATGCAGATGAATTTGTTTATTCATTATAAAAGGCTTGAAGAAATTTAACAACACTTTCTCGGCATGAGAATAAGTGAAGGAGAATTCAAACAGCTGATACAAACATTATAATAATCCACAAGTAATTTATTTTACAACATTTGTGTTTGTAATAAACAAATTTACCGTTAAGATGCATTAACTTAAAACTGTTGACTGTTGCCTGAATCAAAATAGAAATATGCACTTATTAGCATGATTTGCAAGCAAAAGCAGTATGTTGATGGATATCGATGCGAGAAGACGACTGGGGATGAACTTTAACACTGGAGGAAGCATTATTATGGATTACAGACTCATATTTTGGATTGAAGTGACAGTTTAAAGTTAAAGCCTCATAACGATATATTTGTGCAGCTTTTCACTTCACAATACATTAACTGATAAACTGGAGTTGTGTGGATTACTTGTGGATTATTGTGATGTTTGTATCATCGGTTTGGACTCATTCAGTACAGAGGATTCATTGTTGAGCAAGTGATTTCTCCACATATGTTCTGATGAAGAAACAAACTCATCTGCATCTTGGATAAGCTGATAGGTGAATGCCTTTTCAGCAATTTTTTTGGTTAGCTACCGTATTGCTTTTAAAGCAATGTCTAAGATATAACTCTTTATAAATTAACATTGCATGACTTTTTATGTGTGTTATTACCTTAACAAATGGGAATGCTGGGCCTGGAGCAAATGGCTCATTTTCATGCTCCACCTGATACCTGAGGTACTCTTCTATTCCTTTCTGCTCAAACACCTTCTGCTCTTTCTCTGTGCGGAACATAACCCGTGACGACACAGCAATGGTGACTGCGTTCTCTGGTTTGGGCTGAATAGACATGGTGAAAGAATGTGAGACATTCATTACAAATGTTGAGCATAAAAGTATGGCCTGGTTCTTCTGTTTGTAAAAAGTATGTCCACTGATCAAATAAATGTGGTCTATATAACTTGTGCACTGTCAGATCCACACAAGTCTAATCAAAATCATAAATATGTGAACCTTCATTTCAGTTAACAACATTTTACTTTTGTTCCCCCCTTTAGAAATAAAGGTACAAAAGCTGTCACTGGGGCAGTAACTTTTTAAAAGGTACATTTGTGTACCTAATAGGTTAAAATATGCGCCCTTTAAGTAATAATATGTACAAAAACGCACCCTTCATGTTTAAGCATGTACATTTTAAAAATGTACGACCCCAGTGAGAGTGTCACAACACTGTTTAATATAAGAATCAGTGATATTTATGATTATTTATTTAAAACCTGTCAAGTTCACCCACAAATTTTAATTCTGCCATTGTTTACTCACTCTTTAATGCACCACATTTGAATACACATAAGCGCACAAAGGGAGAAATCATTAATAATAACAATGCTACTAATGTATCACATAACTTAAGATGACTTAAAATAGCTCAGAAGCCATATTGACCATTAGTTACATACAATGATCACAATTGTTTTCATTTTTGAACTATCCCTTTAAAAAGATCCAGCAAGAAATTAATTCTGTAAAGTGCATAAAGCAGAAAAAAACGTCATCTCTCCACAGCAAGCAATCATGCGTCGTTACAGATGATCTCTTTAGATGAGGAGGCAAGAATAGCGTGATTAATGAAGAGCACATAAGGATCTTCTGTTTCAGAGAAGATCATACAGAACTGGATAATTTGAGACTGTCATGGTCATCACAATACCTCTGTTCCCCAATTAAATTGTTCAGTGAATAATTCAGATGCAGAGACCACTAAAAAATTAACCAGTAATTAAACAAAAATTAATTTCCAAGTAATGTTGTCAACCTGTGTTACATAATTTAGTGGAAACTGCCAGTGATGCATCAGTCAGTAATGTGATTCCCAGCAGCAAAACATAAAGCCTGTACAGTGCTTATGTATAGTCACATGGCCATACATCAGCTGAGTATGTCACAGGAAACCACCAGGAAGAGCAGGGCTGGTTAATTTTGGAAAGGGGCTACCGCATGACGCAGCCAGACCTCTGTTCGTGCTGTTCAACACACCCTCAACCGAGCGACAACCCTCCAACCCCAGACATGTACTGCCTGGGGGGTTATGGGAAAAGGACAAGCCTGTGTAAATTGATCTGTAATGAGTTAACGGTCTCTTTCCCCAAAGAACCGGAGAATGTTTTGCCATTCCAGATGAGCCGTGTCACATCTCTCGCTAGTGCTGGGAGATCCTCAGAGGTTTGAGCAGGACTGTGAAATTTTTGATGATATAGGGTATTTCAAGTGGTTGTGGAAATGAGACATTACCGGGAAACAAGAGTGGATAAGTGGCCACTGCATTATAGAGGGAATGGTGCCAAAATGTAACTATTCAGCACATTGTTCAAGGGAACATTTACTCTAAAAGCCTTTTACAGATCAGGAAGAGGGAACATTGACCTGCTGTTTAGTATCTGTCCTAATTGTTTAAACTTCAATTTGGTGCTGACATACCAGCTATATGTGATATTTTATCATTTATAATACAGTTATAGTGTTTCATTTAAATATATATATATGATTTAAGAAAAAAAAAGAAAAAATGAAAGAAAGAGTTACTGAGAGGACACAGACACACATTTGTTAACAAATGAGTGTCATTTGCTAACATTAGTTAATCATTTGTTAACATTAGTTAATGTATTAATTAACTTGAACAGAAAAGGAAAACTACATTTATTACACTCTTTATTCATCATTTGTTCATGCTAGTTTACAGTGTTCAATGTTAACCAACAAAAGTTGTGATTTTAACAATGCATTAGTAAATGCTGAAATTAACATTAACTGTTTCAAGAGTTCACGCTTTCCTCGTAATTAATAATAAAGCAAATTTGGCGTGCTGTCTGGGGAGCGAGTCGGGGAACGGCGAACTCCGAATCCTAATGGATAGAGCCGTTTCACCGCCTGCCCCGGAAAGGCGTGAATTTTTTGGAAACGTCGGAGAAGGGGACGAGGACGGATGCACAAAAGTGAGATACAGGGAAATGAAAGCTGGGAGAATTTATAGTGGAAGGGAGACGATTTGATTGGGCGCGAATAAACGAGGGATGATTAGGAAAACAGGCTGCCAGCCGTGTATGATTACTTGTTCAGCGATTCTCTCGAAACAAAGTTTTACTTTAATTTACTTTAAACTTTTACTTTAATAAATGCTGTAGAGGTAGTTCATGTTAACTAATGTTAACTAATGAACCTTATTGTAAAGTGTTACCAAATATGATTATATGAGGGAACTTTACAAATGTTTAAAAGTTTTATTAGTCAGGGGAAAAAACAAAATAGTAATAAGTAAATAGTAAAAAGCATTTTAGTTTTTATACTTATTTTATTTAAGTTTTCAATATTGCCATTTCAGTTTTTTGTAAATAAAATAAAATTATAGCAGATATAGAGCTTTAAATGTTGTCTTTGAGCAAGGTGGGCCATGTAAAGAAAATTGTAGTGAAACATATTGGACTTATTTGAAAATATTGAACCATTTTTAAAAAATTTTGATTTTGTTTCTATTTTCTATTTTTATTTTGCTCTATTTCATAATCACTAAACAAATTTGTGACAAATTCTTGTAAATTTTTCTGACTGCTATATAATTTTCATAAGTATATACTGCACATTTGTGTGAGTGTGTTATGCTACTGGTAATGATACTTATTCGACCTTTTCATTTTGTCATTTTTCTGCCTTTAATGTGTGCTCAATCTCAGGAAATCACAATTTCTAGTGAATACAGCATTAGAAAAATGTTGAATGCATTGCACAGGCACATAAAAACGTAAAGCCAAATATTTCTTGCTTTTAGTTAAACACCACTGCAGACACACTGAAATATCTGAGAGACAGAAATGGATTTCGAAATGAATTTTCTTTGCAGCCAGTAATGTACTTTAGACACACTATCAAATGAACTAAAAGCACCATCAAACTGAGCTCTTAAAATGCATTAACGGATTTGCTCAAGTCCATATTGTGGGTCAAAAGGTCATGCGTTTAGTAGAGCAAAGCAGAACAGACTGTTAATGAGACGAAAGAGATGAAAATCTGCATGACCCTTTGAAAATACTTACGAAGAATATGCCTCCCTCCACCTTCCTGGCCCGTCTCACAGGTCCCTTCATAAAATATTATAACATTTCATATCAACCTCCATGCCACAGGCGTACAGATTTGTCTATTATGTAAGGCATATCACAAGACATGTATGTTCTATATGTAGATTAGATTATTGTAATAAATAAGAAAACACAGATGGGGCAGAAAGCAAATACAACAGACAAGCCTTGCTGAGAAACAAAGCAACAAGCAATCCTATCGAGTGAACAACAACAATACTGAAAAAACTGCTTCTGATTCCAAAACTAACATTGTATCTCACTAAGATGCATGGGTAAGTGAAATTGTAGTGCTCTAGAGTAGCTGTTCCAATAAAGAGGTTTATCTTTCCTGTGGAGATGTGTTATATAAACTGTGTGCTTGAAAAAGCTCCCTAAATGCTTGCTCAGTAGTGTGCAGTGTCATTCAGGGTTCAAACTCTTGATATAGAGACACTTTAATTATGCTGTCACAGATACAGTTACAGACACCACAGGGGCTTCAAGATCGGACGTTACTAGCAGCTCCGGGTAAATAAACTTAGTAAACTATGTTTTCCTTCTCTTTGACCAAGCAGAAACTGAAACTAAGCTGTACAATGTGGATATTCTGCATAGATCTAAAGTGTGCATAGAAAGATACCAGCCCCTTTCAGATAGGACCAATTGTCCATTTGAATCTGGGCCTTAAGATTTCACAGTAAAGACCAGTCAATAACCTTTTACAAATCATTCCACAGATCATTTCTGGCTTTGATACTGAAGAACTATGCAGATGCTTTCCAGTTGTGCTTCAGGTTAATGCCATATTAAAAGCTTAACTATTTTCCCAATGGGTGTTTATTAGCTAACAAGTCATGGAGCTTTAATGTGATTTAAATTTTGTAATCAAGACTTTGTATATACGACTATAATGTAAGAGTAGTACAAAAAATCACTCAATCACTCAAATAGTATATTTTAATATAATTTCCATCACTTGGCTAATAGGTACAGGTCAAAGTGGCAAACTTTGGGCTGGTGACTTTCTATACCCGCAATGCTAGGAACACTTGAATCACTTCTGGGTCAGTCTGGGGCAAGCAGTGCAAGTGTTGGAAATGGGAGAATACAAGAGGATAACAAAGAGGAGAACGGCATTGCATGTTATTAATAGATCTGGAAAAGGCCAATGACGCTTAGAGTAAGTATAGAGCTAAAGGCTATGGCGGAGAGGGGAATTATCCACATGGTGTTGACCAGCTGCCTGTTGCACACACTGAGCTGTTTTTATGTCTTAAAGTGACTGTGCCATTTAATAACACGCTTAAAGTTCTCCAAGTTACAAAACAAATGCATTAGGCCAGATAAAATCTCCTACTATAAATCTATGCAATTGGCAGCAGTGTCAGTATTTATTTCACCATGCACAGCATATGACAGATGGCATTTCGATATCTTTACAGTGGAGTCTAAATAAGCAGTGGACGACATAAAATGAGCTGCACCTGCTGTACCTCCGATGGCATTATCTCCTTACATTAGTACCGTTACCTAATAGTGCTATCACCCCCCTCCTTTCCCACGAAACCTGTTCTGTTTCTGCTTTACGAACACTGACACCACAACCAGGCATCAAAACATAAAAGGCTATGATACTCTTATAATTATATTTCAAGCAATTATGCTGTTCTGACAAGCCACAGATAAGCATGATGGGAAAGTGACTGGAAAAAGGCTGACTTGAAAGCGGGCACTGAAACACGTGCACGAGTGCATGTAAACATTCCACGCACTAAATAGCCCCCAAAAGTGTGACCTCACCAGAAAAAGGACAGAAGCGATAGGAAAATTCACATCACAATGAATGTTAGAGTTGTCTACATAAATATGATGAACAACTGAATGTGAGTTCACATAGGGACACTTACTGATTTGGGCTTCTTATTTTCATGGATATCCTTGCTGTCGTCCCAGGATACTTGGCTATCACCATTTGAGGCTGATGGGCAGGTGTTGGGCATGGGGTCTTGCCCCTTCATGACCTGAACAGGGTCAAGACTCATTCTCCCCAACTCTTCTCATTAACGGCACACTTATCCAGGGCTATTGGTGCCGTTGTCTCTGTTCACATGCACAGCCTCTCTTCCACACACAGTGTATGTCTCCAGGTTTAGGTAAAGCAGTATCCGATGCTATACTCCTGATTTAGTGTCTAATGATAGTGCTGGCTTTGGCTCTGTGCGGCTATATCCTCTCTGCTCTGACGTTCTGCCTGCAATCTGCTGCTGTGACGCGGTATGTGTTGATATCTACCCCTTCTCTCTCTTCCTCCCACCCCCCTCGTCTCTCACTCATGCACATGTCGCCCTCCTTGCTTTCCCTCTAATCTATCTGCATGTGCTCTCTCTCCCTCTCTCAAAATATAATATTATGATTGGATCAGCATCTTCCAGCCAATGAATAATGGGCTTCCCTGACAGCTACTCTTACTAGTCCATGCCCACAAACAGATACACACGATAGAGGCCATATTACTGCTCCGTTCTTGTCCTCGCTGTTTCCTTAATGCCATTGTAATAGGGCAAAACAACCCATAACCCAATAATCAGTTGCTAGGCAGCACTTCGACCCCATGTACAACCTTGCCAGGGATTGGCTGTTTAGTTGGAGCCCTGACAACAGCCCTGGGGCCCTGAGTGACAAACTGTCCATACTGTCCAGTGGTTGGCTGCCCTCTTCTGGGTGAAGGAGGAATTATATTCTCATATTCAAGGATTTCACAATATTACAATGACATCTAGATATTCTGCATTGCAGAATGTGAGTGTAATGTTGCTTGAAACATAGGGTTATATACGTTAGTTATGTGTATTTCCAATTTATATTCATCTGCAGAGTCACTTTGGGCTTTTCATTTCCCAGTTTGGTGTACAAACCATTTAGGTAAACTCTCCTTGCTCTTTATTGTACCGCTGCACTGGTTTTTGAACAAGTGGAGTAAAAAAAAAGTAAAATGGCCCACTGTTGTATTCTGAAACACTGTTTGGCCAAACAGTCAGAACTAGATGCACAATCGGAAGACCACTAGGCTATATGTTTGCATCTCATTATATTTTGTTTGAGGCTTGTGTTTGCTCTCTCAGATTAACATAGCTGCCCCAAAATATGAAAAGTTTTTTTGTAAAATATATCTCAATATAAACTGCATTTTTATTTTCCCTAATTTTTCCATTAAAATTCTTCTTTCAGTCTCATATTTCTGACAGTACATTATAACATGTTATACAAATATTAATACACCCTCCCCCTGCACCCATCTTCCTTTCTGTCTCTGAGTATACTTTCATATCCTTTAATACTAAAATCTAAAACTGGTTTAAGCCAGCGCTTTAAACTTCTGACCATTTGCTAACAAGCTTCTTGCATTACATTGTACAAAATTCACATTGTCTTATCACCAGCACCTCCAGACTTCCCATTGACTACCAACCTTTTATTTAAATTTTCCCAAGATATATTATCTATACCCAAAAACTTTTCAGCTCCCTTTACAATTATCTTAATTTAATTAATTGCATAAGCAACAGACCATATCAGCCTTTCCACTGTTAGTGTTGTATTATTTTCCTCCAGTAGACCAACCTCCTGTCTTGAAATGTTCGTTAGTACCATCACTTCTTCCTTGCTCTTGAACAATCTTTACTGCCTCTGCATAACTTATATTGTTTACAACTTTCACTTGTTCAATTTGCACAGTTCTCTTCCTCACATGACATTACACCCACTGTATGTTACCGTGTGCAGTCCCCCACAATTGCAGTACTTGTCTTGTACATTCTCTTCACAATTTTAAGTTCACCTCCACACTTGGGGCATCTTTGTTTTCCTTTACATAACGCTGCTATATGTCCATATCTCTGACATCTATAACACCGAAGAGGAGGAGGAATATATGGCCTCACTCCAAAGCTCATATATCCATTTTTGACTCTTTCTGGAAGCACTGAATCCTGACTATCAACTATCAACCCTTTCCCCATTCATTGTTTTTTATTAACCTTTTGATCCCCTTCACTTCACCTCTCGAAATAGTTTGAGCCTTTCCAGATCTTCCTCGATTGGTATTGCTGTTATTACCCTCTATTTCATTCGTTTCTTACCCAACATCCTCCTTTCACTTACTTTTTTCTTACAAATATCATCATTTTTTTGTGCTTTGTTTTTTGGTCTTCTGTTCTACATATTATTAACAAGCTTCTATCTCTAAAATCGTAGCTGTATCCACTTCTATTTTTTTCTTCAGCTCTCTAGACACAGCTATTGGACTTAAATTAACATGTTCGTCTTCCTGTCTGAATTTAAGAATTACTTTATATTCATCCCTAACAACGTTTTTGCAGACAACCCTATTATTCTCATCTGAGCCGTTTCCTTCTAATCCCCTTTTATTGGTTTGGCTATCTTCCAGCCTCCCTTAATTTCAACCACTTTTTCTCTTTTCTTGATTTTGTGGTCATCTATACAGATTCTATGTAATATTAGCAATTTCGCCCATAGGACTTTTATTTTGAAGTGCGGTTTGTCACGGAAAATCCCACACGTCAGCTC
>JAUCMT010000530.1:0-12172 GCA_032357475.1 Enteromius thamalakanensis
TTTGATAGTTTCTTGGAAAGTTACGTTCAGTTTTATAAAGTTTCGTTCATTTTTATTGGCACAGAAATAATTCCATAGAAGCTGAGCAAAAAAATAAGATTCATTTAAAAGGTGTCACATGATTTTTCAATCACTCTTAGACCACTGCCTTTCACACGTGCACTTCGGCCACACTGGGATGTTAAGGATAAGCATTTCATTACTACACTGTACCTTTACACTGTAAGTAGTTGTTTGCTGATTATACGTGGAGAAATCCTATATAGCACATTCAAATAATATTTGAACTGGTCCTGCCTATAATATCCTAAGCACGCATTAAAAGGCACGCACTGAAATCACTAACTTCATTATATACACTGCACTTACATGTAGAGGTAAGTGCAAACAATGTCCAGTAGATGGGGTTATAACAGCTGGTGCAGGTATGATATTAAAACCCCAAAGATTAATTAACAGCTGGTCCCTTCCAGATTTTCCTATGAGGTTTTATAATGGTGTTTTTCAATTTATGAGTAAAAAAAAGTGGTAAACATAACTTTACTATACTTTGCTGTTTTGTTATTCTTTCAGGGTTCTGATGTCATAGGTTAGCACTCTGTGCTTAAGCTCAAAAATAATTTAATTCATTTTTGAATGAATTGGAATGATCATCCATGATTATCCATTCATAAAGGCAGTCACTTGCTTTGTTTCTAACTGAATCAGCCGTTTGAACTAATCTGTTAATGGGATGATTCACTGAATCATTTATTAAAAAGGGACTTGCTGCTACCTACTGGCAGTTTTAGTGTTATATTTATTCATCCAGGAGGACCCTGAATCAGTCAAGCACCATTACAAAAACACACACAGAGAAAAATAATTGTATAATTATTTTTGTTACATAAATGTGTTTTAAAATGATATAATAGTGTTTTATAATGATAGATAGATAGATAGATAGATAGATAGATAGATAGATAGAGTGTGGTATAATGTGGCTCAGATAATAATTAATCTACTTTGACACATACAACTAAACACATGCTAAAAATGTTATTTTGATGTATTTCAGATTGATCCTGCTGTTGCCAGACTACTGAATGAAGAGGAACTGTCTAAGTATATTCCTCGATATGGTGATAGGGTCTTTGCAAAGAATTGGAGGCCAATAAATGCAGAGGAACATGGAAATGAAGAACGAAAACAGAAATTGATAAACCGACTGAGAGAAAAAATGAAACTACCAGCAGTTAAAAATCAGAAAAAACAATATGGATTTGGCAATAAGAACGCTGAAAGCAAGACAAGGAAAATTGAACTTGGCTGGATGAACTACCAAGACAGCGGCTACAAACAAGTTAGAAGACCCAAAGGAGGTGGAACACGAGAAATTAATGTCAAAAAAGAAGACACAGTGTCAAATGTCCTAAATATTGGGAGAAAACTTTTTTTCCCTAATGGTCAATCAACAAAAGGGAATGCTGACGATTTCAACTTTATGCTCTGTGTCACTGGCTCTGATGAACCACTCAAAGAAGATCAAACAATTGGCAGCTTGTACGAAGCCACACATTACCGAGTCCTTAGACTTTATGTGTGCACAGAACTAAAAGATCAGGATTCTGATCAGAGTGATGAAACTGACAAAAACCTGACTCTAAAGAGACCCCGGCTTACTTCCACACCAGATGTAACTCCATGTTCTTCAGGATGTAGCAATCAGAATAGAAGTCCAACTTTGCACTCCCCACCTTTCACACCTGTCAGCTCAAGAGATGATGTTCTCCAGTCTTCTGATGATGAAGTGGTGTTCCTGGGTAATGACATGAACACATCCTTTGACATGGTCTCTGACACACTTGTGTACTCACCTGTACATGTTGATTGTGCGGAGAATGAAACATTTGTTGAAACAATACTGGAAACAGCTCCGTTTGAGCCAGATACAGTTCCATCTAGCTCCTTTTATGAAATCACAGATGCTGTAGAAACAGTCCCCCAAGATCCACCTCAGACAACTGACACTCAGGAGCCAACAAACAATGACTTGTTCTTTGAATTCACTGTGTGAATGATATGATTCAGGCCTTCTCAGACAAAAACATTCTACATGCTAATGTAACAATTAAACATGTACTCGAAAACGGTGAGGAGGAAGTTGGCGTCGGCGATGGTGTGTTCCAGGACTGTCTTACTGAATTCTGGGACACATTTTATGCAACAAGAACCTGTGGAACAACTTACAAGATCCGTACTCTGCATCACACTTACCAAGAAAGAGAGTCGGAAAGTTGTTGCAAGAATTTTTGCCATTGGATGGGTTTGGAATCTCCAACCAAAGGCAAGAAATCTGGCAAAATCCCTCAAGTTCCCACAAACAATGTCCCCTTCTGAAACAACTGTATCAAATCATCTCTTGCGGTTTGTTAGGGAGAGAGACCAGAAAGAGCTTGGTCTTTTTCTCAGATACTGCACAGGGTCTGATTTATTTCTCTCCAAGACGATTTTGGTGACATTTACAGAAATGAACGAGTTTTCAAGAAGGCCCGTTGCCCACACTTGTTCACAACGCCTAGAACTGGCAAGCAACTACAGCGCCTATGCAGATTTTAGGGCAGAGTTTTGCTCTGTGTTGAGCAGTGGAGTGTGGATTATGGATATGCCATAGACATATGAGTGTTAAAACTAAAGTGTCTAAATGACACAAAAAAATGATTGTTATTACATTGAAAGTATTGAAGTACTTTATGTACATAAGATGTAGTTCATGAAGTTAAAATAGCATTGTTATTGTAAGTACTATTGTTAAAGGAATAGTATGGTTGTCAATGAGTTTTCAAGTTTTACACTATTTCTAATAGAGTTTTAGCTCATTTGAGTATATCTCCTGTCAGGTTATATTTAAAAAAAAATTTCCAGTTAATCAGTTAATTTAAATAATCTATGGTTAAAGCAATGCAGTTTCTCTTGAATTTTTTTTTGCAGCAACTGATTTATGTATTTTTGCAAACAATAGTGTACTAAATTATCATTATAAATTGAAAGTTACTTCATGTTATACATTACATCCAGTTCATGAAGTTAAAATGGGAGTAATTTTAAAAACAATTGTTAAGATAATAGTGTTGCTGGCTGTCTTTTCAAGTTTTACTGGAAAACAATAGTTTACAAAATTATCATAAATTTAAAGTTATGTAATGTAAGACATTATATCCAGTTCATGCAGTTAAAAAGAGAGAAATCATAAAAAATTGGACTGGAATAATACTGTTGTTTATGGGTTTACCCAGTGGGTTTATTTCACAGTTTCTAATAGAAGTTTAGTGAGTTTGGATGGGACATCAAGTATTTCTTCCATGCCTCTGACTTTTTCAATTAATACTATACATCCAATGGTTCATTTAAACAATTTGTTGTTGAAGCAATACATTTGCACTTGAAATGCTTTATTTGCATCAAACCATTTCTTTTTGTATAGACCACTCTTGTTGCTTGCATTAAAAGCTTCTTTGACCCTTTCTTTGACTCATCCTTTGCTTCTTCTTCCATTGTCATATTTTGTTAAAAAAAAAAAAAAAAGTGTGATTGTGTGATTACACACAACTAATGATTTTTATGATTATGGCATCTATAAACCTAAAAGTTCCCTAACCAGAGGTCGAATGTTTTTGTAGAGTCTCAATGCCTCTGTGGCTGCTGCACTTGGGTGTAGATTATTCTTCTCCATAACAAAAACACAGAGGTCATAGAGGTCACGATCACAGGGTATGTCTGATTTCCACAGGCAGACATTTTCATGGATAATCACATCCAATTTTTCAGCTTCTACAGGATTCAAGTAGTCTTTTGTTTGGTAAAGTTCTGGTAAGTTGTACATGAGGAAAGGTCTCCCATGTTGTACGTCACAACCATTGCTGCGTTGGATTCTGTGGTTGTTCCACATGTTTACAACAGTGTCCAGTTCCCCCTAAAAACAAAGCATGATAGGCTTTAACAAAGGGTAAAAAGCAGTGAATTGGCAGTATAATGATTTTAATAATTATTAAATGCATTATTTTCTAGCATATTAAAAAATGCAATACAAAATTGAATGAATAAACAAGGAAATAAAATCAATTGTAAAATAATAAACAGTAAATAATACTACTGGAAAACTATTTATGAATGTGCAGCTATATTAAAAAAAAACTCAATAGACTCAGCAGCCTGAGTGTGATTATTTCGTTTTGTTTGAGAAACGTAAAACAAATGAGCCTATTGCTTTCATATTTATTTCACATGCCTTAGCGGCCTTGATACTTTAGTCTGACTATATTTAAATTACATATTATTTATTATTAAATGATATCTTTAGTTGATTTAAGCTATGCGTGGCATCGCGTTGTTCTTCTGGGTGGAATTCCAGGCTTTAACATAACAAGGTAACAAAAATTCGTTTTAAATAGTATATTTCTATAATTTCAGCAGCGTGCAGATCCTCGTCAGGACTGTAGCGACAGCTGCGTGGACAGTCGTTTAGCTCGCGCGCATTTAATGTAACCATATGTCCAGCATATTATAACGGGAAAAAAACATATCGTTTGTCATTATTACGGAAAACAATGTGTCGTATTAACGAGAGAACATGTGTGGCAGCAATGCGTCACCGTAGAATCCCTATTGCCAATTTACTATGCTCATGTGGACACGCAATTCAGCACCACATCAAACGAACAGCGACCGATCAAACAAATTTTAAAAATCGCGAATGGCAGAGAGATTACTCAAAATGTTAGGCTAATTAAATACATTAAAAATATGACATTTTTGAACAAATAACCATCCACGATTAGCTAAACTCGGAGAACTGTAAAATACAAAAGACTAGCAATTTTCCCTTTAAAATATTTTATATGGACAAACTGATATATGTGCACTAAATAATACAAACAAATTACAAATAATAATATGAAAGGTCAATTGGACAGTTGGGCTACATTGGCCTAATGGGGTTATTTTAGGCAAACATGAGTAAACATGCCTAAAGAGATGTGCCCCGTTTGACAAATAAGATAATTTAATACCAGGCTAAACAACATACAGTTACCTGAATTATGGAGAGAAAACAGAACTGTATAAGGCCTTTGTCGGTTTCATCGCCTGTGAAATCACCAGTTGATTGCAGTTCTTTAAACATATCCATCCAGTAAGCTGCGTTTTGTCGTCTGTAGATAGCCCACCAACTTTCTATTCTCTGGTTTGCTTGGCTTGTTCCCTGAAAGACACACGGTCCATGCACAGTTCCCGTCGAGTCTTCACGAAGAAACTCTTGTAGCCTGTTGACGTGGACATTTTCAGTACCAAAATCGGATCGCATTATTTGAGGGCAACCCCTTCTTTCAGCAACAGCACGGAAATAATACCCAGCAATTACTCTGGGATTGTTATTGGTGAAGTAGGCTTGCATCCAGATGATGTGTCGCGAAAATCCATCAATGCAGCCGTTAATTGCTATGCCATACGGCTTTAGTTTGTCGTATGAGTCAATGTGCCATAGATAGTTAGGGCCTGGTACTCCATAATGTCGCCTCCGCAACCTTCTCCCTCTTCTTTCCTCCACACCTAATGGATCCAGACTTATCTGTATCTCTCTAACCATTGCTCTGGTCAGCTGCAATCCATTTAAATGGCATCTTTCGTGGATCATTCGGTAGCCATGCAGACGTCCTGGTCCATTCAGTTGGCTGGAAATGAAATTGACTACATGTTCTGGGTCGCTATATTGTCTTCGACGATAAAGTTGCAGACCTGCCAGCCTCCTTCTCAAGTGTCGAACACTTATGTGTAAGTTGTCAATGACTGACAGACACAGAGCGATTTCAGTTTGAGTAAGTCCCTGATCAAAGTAAAAGCGAATACGATCATCCATAATGCAGCGATAATGCTGCCTGGTGTTCTTATGCCGGGCACGCAAAGAAAATTAGGTCGTGATCACGAGAAAACAACTTTTGTTATGTCGAGATAACGAGAAAGATAAGTCGTGATCACGAGAAAACAACTTTTGTTATGTCGAGATAACGAGAAAATAAGTCGTGATCACGAGAAAACAAGATGGAAAAAAATTATAATACATGGCCGCTTAGAACTTCCGTACGTCCACACCTTTCTAAAAAGACTAATTTCAGTCAAGTTATCACATTAAAACCAAACTGGCAAAACTGTGCGTTTTCAGGGCAAACACAATACTACTTTTTTTTTTTCCTTTAAAAAGGTCATTCATTAATCTTAAACCTGAAATGTGGACCTCACATTGCCCTAAAAGAGAGTTTGGGGCTTCATTACAATGTTTCTGTGTTTCAGTGTTTAAGACTGCTGGTCTTAACCTAATAATGGGGTGCATTTCAGTCACTATTTCACATTCATTCTGTTTTTCTGACAACCGAAACCATTAAATATATCAGTGAAAACAGTTATATTGAGAATTTGGGTGCATTAAATGACATGTGACTACAGAGAGGCATGATAATATGATGCACATAATGAATATGCAAAGTGACTTATGACGTCAACGACATCTTGCGACTTTTCAAGCATGCTTTAGCTACTTTCCATTGAAAAAAGTAGGCAACACTGATGACACAGACAATCATTCACTCGCTGACACTCAACGGAACAGTATCTCTTGCTTTCACTGACACATTCTAGATAACTTCATAACGTCACAATTACAGTCTACATCATCTTTTTAAAATATATTCAGTACTGAGAGAAGAAACACTGTAACAATGAGAAGAGGAGAGAGATATCATTCAACACCGAGGCTACTAGTGATATTCACGTCCGTACCATCTGACGGAGAAACGCACTGGTCCGACAGAAACACAACAGCACTTTTCTGTGCTAACAGTCTGCATCGAGAGGGTGAGAGAGAAAGGGAGGACTCCGCTTTCTGGGACAATTACAGCCTTCCACACCTCTTTGATGAAACTCACGACAACCAAACAGCCCGTTTTCGGGCTCATTCAAGTGATCAGCTGACACGTGTACAACCGAACACAGATGATTGTTGGTATGATAATAAAGATCGATTTTACCACCATCATCATAAATGACAAAATTACCTCAAACATAAAAATGACAATGAAAGATGACATTTGAAGATGACACTCAAACCGAGCGTCATTTTTATGAAACACAAAACAGAGATACATACGAAAACAAAAGCTTTTAACGAAAACAATACTACCTCACAGGGCAGAAACCCACAGAGAACAAACTTTAGGGGGAGAATTAGGGACAACACATATTTTCTCTTCAAAAACGAGAATTCATTAATTCCAATTTTAAAAAAGAACCTAGATACACAAAACGACAAACACAGAGGGATGAATGGGGTGGTGGACAACACAAACCAATACCCACACAAAATTCCTACTTACCCCTCATGTACTACGACCCAGAGACAAACTTTCTAAACAGAAAAAATGACTCAAACAAGAAAAGAAACAAGAACAAAAATAGAAATAAAGAATAAGAAATCAATTCATGAGGGGGGAGGGAAAAAATTATGAGGATGAGAATGATTTTGAATACAACACTTTCACTCACGAAGAGGAAAACAAACAATTTGACTCACGATTTGACCACCCACACACCTGTTGTCACAGGAATACTTCAATCCTCAAATACCTCCGAAAACACCATAGATAATACAATCACATACGCTAATCAGGCCAACCGAGACATTCGAATTGAAGCACCACCAGATAGGAGATGTCCAAAAAAGGACAGAGAAAACAATCCACCCCCTAGAAAAAAATGGGATTCTAGGGGGGGACACAATTGATACTTTCAAGAACCTACCGTCAACAATTACACTCCAGCATCACCCAAACTCAGAACGGTCATGAAACTAATGTACAACATGATCAGACTAACACACCACCTAGAAAACGTCACTATTAAAGTTAAAAACAATTGCCCCACCACGTTCAAAAGATTAACCAAACTCCTGATAAATTCCATCAAACCTGCGATGCCTGATGATAAAATTCACAAACGTTTGGAGGGCATTGCACAGGATTTGTACACCAACGCACAAAACATTTTAGAGACATACTACAAAAAACTGATTGACATAACACTGATTGAACTAAAAGAACGCACAGATCAGGCTCACTGGTTTCAGGCTTTTCAAACGGCAACTAACTGGGCCACAAAAAACTTTGGTGGGAGGATTAACACCGGAGTGTTTGAAAGGGTGGAAGCTTTGTTCACGGCAGAGACATGTAACGAATATAACAGAAAACAACAAGAACAGGAGAAAGAAAAAAATGATAACACAGAAACAGAAAGACCCAAGACAAACACAGATACAGACGCTCAAGCACCCCAGGTTGTCAGACCAAAAAATGGGACCACACATATTCATGTCGAGATCCAAACTTCACCCAAGAGACGGGAAGATACCGTGACTCCAGTTTCTCCACTGGCTAGACATGACTGGTCTTTCAACAAAAAATTTCCCCCTTTTGAGCCAAGACCAGCTCTTCAGCCCACTCCATTTCCACCACAAGAACCTTTACCACCACAAGTCAAATGTAGAATTTAAGTAGAAGCAGAAGTACATCCAGTCCCCAAAGATAGAGTCGCAGAAACGACTCAGGAACTGCTGAATTTACATGATATTGACGAACACGAAAAGGTGGATAGCCTTAAACAAAAAACAAATTAAACACTATGAGGAGATAGCCAACATCCTGGCTCAAGAGGGGTTTCTTAAGGAAGGAGAATGGATGGAGAACGGAAGTGGTAGTGCCTGTGGTTAATTACTGTGATCTGCTTCCGAGGGATGAAATCAACAACAATCTCGATGAGATTAATACATACATTAAAAACAACCTGAACTTCCTCCCAGAGTTGCCCGCTGCCCAGTTCCAAGTGGACAAGATACACTGGACCACTACAACAGCAAGAAACAAGCTGGAACATTGGGTAAAGTCGTTAAACTGGGGAACATCATCAACCCAATAGTCACGATAAACTCATAATCAATCTGTCCTTATTCGAACCGTCAACTGAGCAGCCAGCAACATTAATTAGAGGCCTTTTCCTTTGTCACTGTTCCAAATGATACTACAAAACTAAAAATAGAATTATTACAGGGGTTACAGACTTATTACAGACTTATTAAATTAGAAACCTTTTTCGAGGGCGAGAAAATCAAAAAGAAGAAAATTCCATTTACAAATAAATCTGATTGGACACCGACCCTTTCCAGCCTGCCTCCACCAATCACATCCCTCGTGAGGGCAGACTGGTATGCATATCAACACCTTAATTGGGGCACACCTGTAAGACCAAATTTAAACCAAAATGAGAAACAGGCACTCAAAGAACTAAAAAAATAACTCAAACATTATTATTAAGCCAGCTGACAAAGGAAACGCAGTAGTAATTATGAACAAAGAGTACTACATATGGGAAGGAAGGAGACAACTTGCGATGAACAGAATACTATCGTCCACTCGCAGAAACAATCTACAATAAAACAATGATCGAAGTACAAGAAATCTTGAAGGAGATGCATGAGAAGAGAGTCATCAGTGGGAAACAGGAGGATTATTTGTCCGGAACCGGCACACCTAGACCTAGAAGATTTTACCTGTTACCTATCCACAAGAAACCAGAAAAATGGAGTGTACCCTTTAAAATACCTCCAGGAAGACCTATAGTGTCTGATAAAACATACTACACAGCAGAATACATAGAGCACTTCCAAATCCTATATCTACTGTACACGACATGTTAGTTATCTTAAGGACACTTATGATTTCATCACGAAAACAAAGAACCTTGTGTTTCCCACTGAGTAATTCTTCTTCACCATGGACGTTGACAGTCTGTACACAAACAGAAACTGAAGCTGGTATGACAGCAGTTAAAGAATTTATATAAAAATACCCAGATCCTAAAAGACCAGACAAATTAATTTTAAAATGATTAGAGTTTAACTTAACTAAAAACTATTTTGAATTGAATTCTGAGTATTTCTTACAAACCAAGGGCACAGCGATGGGAAAGAACTGTTCACTATCCTACGCAAATATTTTTATGGCCCAATGGGAACAGACTGCATTGTCCACATTTCATTTAAAAACTTTTTTCGTACTTCAGATTTCTTGATGACATCTGGGGGAATTGGACGTACAGTAAAGTTTTTACTGTTAGAGTTTTTGTTTGCTAAACACTTAAATAAACATCAGAAATCCATAAAAATCAAATACGAAATTGACACCCACTCCATTATTTTTTAGATCTAATCAAGGACCTAAATTAAAAAAAAACAAAAAAAAAAAACAACCAACTGGATTATAAAGTATATTTTAAACCTACAAATACCCACTCACTTTTACATAGAGCCAGCTACCATCCTAAACACACTTTTAGAGGTAAATCACAGCTCCTCAGATTTCACAGAATATGCTCACAGGAAACAGAGTTTAGATCCGCAGTACGGATTCCCTTTAAAGCTCTGAAGAGCTGAGGATATTCGAGAATTTACCTCAGAAGAGTGCTGAGAACTTTCATTGACTCTGAAAAATCAAACAAAAGAAATTCAAGAAAGAAAAAAAATCATACTCCTAGTCTCTTTCTACTCACAACAGAGTACACAATTAAAGAAGGCAACCAAAGAAAATTTCACCAAATTCATAGAACCGACAACATTTTTAACCAAACATAGACCAATTGGAGCATATAAAAGAAATACAAATTTATTAGATACATTAGTTTGCAGTAAAATCAAGAACACAAAAAAAGCAAGCAGGTCCGCAGCTTATGAACATTATCCTGAGAGAGTGGGTCCAACACAAAACAAACAAACAACTCTTCTTTTTCCAACGTAACATTTCAGCTCATGTATCAAACTGTGTCTATCTCAGTGCCACAAACAATATGTTGGGCAGACAAAAAACCAAACTGAGAATTTACCAACATACATATAATATTAAAAATCATATAATTACCCCTACAGCTTCAGGAACCCATAATCCACAAACCCACTAACACTAATATTAATTTAAAAACACAGATGGCTTTGAGAAAAACACCACAGAAAAAATACCGGTGAAAAAAAGCACACACTTAATAAACCCCTTTTAATATACACATTGTGACAGGCACCGATCAGCGTCCTCCTGGCCACAAAGGACGATCACCTGGAACTCGTCTGCCCGGGCCAATCGTTTACAGCCGGACCAGTATAAAGGAAACGCCAGAACGCGAAAGTAATGAGCTACTACTTCATTCATTGTACTTGAAAGATTACCTTTCTTTATTTCTCAGAGACGTCGCCGTGAACGAGCAGCCTGGGCCACAAAGGATCACACGGAGCACCATTCACTGGCACCTGGACAAGGAGAAAGAGGATCACTGTCACGCTGAGCACCGCCACCACCACTTGCACCGTATTGAAAAACTCACTTTCTGCTTGTCAATAAATCCACCCTATGGGGTTTTGTGTTCACTGCATCTGTTGTCTGTCGTGCTCTCTAGTGCCAGGATCACAACATCTTAAAAATACCTCATTATTTTCAATTATAAGGACATTATTCAGTGTATAATCAATATACCCTTAAACAGGAACCCATACAATACACAGTAGTATGTAATATAATATATAAAAATCATAACAGCATAAACAACATACAGAGCTTATATATATATATATATATATTAGAAATATGTATGTATATATTTGTATGTATGTGACACAAAACACAACGAGAACATTTTTATAAACAACTGCAAATGTTTTTATGAAAGTAGAATATAATTACATATAACATACAAATGAGTAAATACCAGATAGAGAGATTTGTAAAAAAAAATATATATATATATATATATATATATTTGTGTTTAGAGTTTTGTCTTATCAGGTCATTTAACTTTCTTTGATTGAACAAATCAGAAATACAACAAAAGAAAGTGCATGCATTTTGTTTAATCAAAGTTTAATTTAGCGCAAAATACATCCAGTTATAGATCATATATTTTAGTTTAACAGTATTGAGTTACAGAAATTGATCAAATGGAAAATATCACAGCATTCATTAAATTCAATAAATGGGCGATTCTTAGACTACGGGCACTTTCATGTCCTTTGATCATGTTTTGCAAAAAAAAAACAAAAAGGGAAATTTCA
>JAUCMT010000531.1:0-12170 GCA_032357475.1 Enteromius thamalakanensis
ACCCGTACCACCCCTAATAAAAAAAAAAAAATAAAAAAAAAAAAAATATATATATATATATATATATATATATATAATTTATTGTTATTTATTTTTTAGAATATAATATTAATAAAAATATTCAAATACATTTGCAGGCTTTTTAATAACAACAGTAATCACAGTCGTGCAGGCGGAAGTCAAATAGCAGGCAGACAATAACAGCAGAGGAAATCCAAACTCACAAACAGTGTAGCAGGCAATAGGTCGGGGTAGGCGGCGATTTTTTATTTTTTATAACACTTAAAGTAATAGTTCTTTCTTTTGTCAAACATAAAATTAGATGATTAGAAAAAATTTCAAGTTGCTTTCATAGGGCAAAAGACACTACAGAAGTCAATGGCTACCAGCAACCGCTTTGTCACCAACTTTCTTCAAAATATAATCTTTTGTGTTCCGCAGTAGAACACAAAAGAATTTCAAATGCTTAAACGTGTGTGTATTTATACTTGATTAATGCATTTGTTTTATTAAAAAATGTAAACCCAAATAAAATATTAACATGCGCAATTTCAACTTTGCACCTCTTTTTATTTATATATTTTATTTCCTGACTTCTGCATGGCCTCTGGAGAATGACCTTGTGACTTGCAGTTTCCAGCTAAATTAGTAGTAATTTGTTGAGATCAGTAAGGACAATTTGTCTCTATTTACTAATAGAAACGTTCTCATTCTGAGGATTTTGACCGACTGACTCCATGGATTTCTGAATGTTTGCGTGCAAGAATACAAATGGCCCTTTTTCTGTTCATTCTTCACAAATGCTCTCTGTAGGAGTCACGGGAGGTAATTGCATTACCTGAATGCATAATTCAGAGCAGTAAACCGAGTCTTTAATACCCATCAGAGCAGAGGCTCCTGTTTTATTAACAGACATACAGACACACCCTCAGGGACAAATCAAGAGCATTTGAGGGCTTTCTGACGAGCAGTAATGCTACTTAAGACTAATTAATAGCAGAAGGTATCATACTTAGCACTACATTACGTCTCTATGTAAAAGAGGTCAAGATAAAATCTAATTTTTCCCCCTTTAATCCTGTAAAGACTAGCATGAAATTATATTTATTAATATGTTTGCTATTATGTTTAATAATAACAACACTAATATCATAATTATATTACATTATATTATCAAATTGTTATTATTATTTATTTAGTTAAAAAAATATATATATAATTATTTTTTATTATTATTATTATTATTATTATTATTATTATTTTTGTTTGTTTGATTTGTTTTCCCTTAATCATTAAATAAATGAATTGCTTTTAATTAATTATTGCTTTGTTGACAAAATATACATACAATTAACATTTTTGTGGAGTATCATATTTGATACATTAGGTTTTTATAGCAAAAACAATATGATATAGTGAGAATATGGAGATGTATAGCTTTTATTGAGGTGGGCATTATATATAATGCTATTCAATATGATGTTGATATAATAATAAATAAATAAATGTTACTCAGAAGTCTAATGTAGCACATTATTTAGAAGAGCGCAAGTCATTATTTATAAGAGCGCAAGTCATTTATAAGAGATTAGTTAATGATGAAATGTTCATCTACAAAATATTCACAAATGATTAATAAGTGATTATTATGTTTAGTTGATTAATTTACAAGTCATTTACAAGTTGTGATATGTTGAAAAGCACAAAAAATGTTGGGTTTTTTTTTTTAATAAAGTGTGTAAACCCTTTGTCTCATTAGGACAGATGATATGTTGGGTAAAGATGGTAAACACATGGAGTATTTTAGCACTGTGCACCTCATGTAAACTTCATTTGAGGGTAAAGCTAGTTCACATTATCAGTAGATCCCACACACTCCACACAGAACACAATCATCACAATCATCTGAAACAAAGATTCTCATCCGCACCTATCCTCAGATCCCGATCCTCAACGGCAGTTCATTGTGGAAGTAGACGCATCAAACGTTGGCATAGGAGCAGTACTCTCTCAACGGCAGAGTAACCCAGCTAAACTCTATCCATGCGCTTTCTTTTCCCGCAAACTCATTCAGGCAGACAGGAACTACGATGTGGGGGATAGAGAACTGTTCTGTTATGAACCATTCCTCTGTGTCAACAGCGGGAACCTTCACCCGCCTACTAATGTTTCCGCCCGGACCCTTATTCCAAGCACACCGGATGATTCACTCTCCAGGTGTTTTACATTACCAGTGTTGGGAATAACTCGTTACTTAAGTAATATATTACAGTAATATATTACTTTTTGTGGTAAGGCATTACTAATCAAATTTCAGTAATATTGTACTCATTTTCAATAATGCTTGCGTTACAACACACTCTTAGCCGAAATTTTAATTGTTCAAAAATCTGCAAGACACCACATTAATGTAGCCTATAAAAAAATGCCACAAGTCAGCTCTATTTTCTGTTCGTGGTCAGTTATTATCCATGTGTGGTGTCCAAGTTTGTAAATGAATACTAAAGGACAGCTTCTAATATATGTTTAGAGCGATTTATTTAATTGATCGCTGGGGTAACCTTGTATGTGTGACGCGGTCAAGTGAAGGTGTAATGCTCTGAATAAGGTGGAGGAAACGATCAGATAAGTTTTAGTGAATTTATTGAGAATGTGCAATAAAGTCTTTGAAATGAAGAGGCTTGGAAATTGGATTCCAGCGGCGTTGATATGGCAGTTCACAGTCTTTCGGTGGTGCACAGGTATGTCGACACTTCTCCTTAGAACATTGAATCCGTTTGGCATCCGTGATTAACGTAATCTCCTTTCCTTTACAGGTGACTCCGTGTAACCATGGAATTTCGAGTCGATGGTCTGCGAAGACAGGTAAGTTGTAGTTTGAACTCACGTGTGGATTCCGTGCACTAGTGCGCTGTGGATAAGTGAAGGTGATAGTTGGTCCAGGTAAGTGAATTCCGTTCGTTGTTGGAGAGCGGGGAATTTCACCACAGCCGCGAGGAAAGTCTTTCTCAGACAGTAGCGATCACATGAAACATAAACTTGATTCAAAAGGTTAGTATGCAGGTAAGTTTCAACGAGGTATCACATAAGAGGCATGAAGGTAAGAAATGGGTAGTTTACCTTGATCCCAGCCAGCGTGTTTGTGATTGAGGTGAGCTTAAAAAGGCAGCTTGATGAGGAGGCTCCAGGTGCAGGCAATCAGAACTCAGGTGACTGTGAACGTGCGAATGTGACTGTGCTGGGATCAGTAGAATCTGATAATGTGTTTTCAATGGGAGGATCGACTGTGTGAGGTTCCACACAGTCCGATGGTGTGACACACTCACTCTCTGAGCTGCTTCTGCCTCATCTTCAGAGGAAGTAGACATTTAATTAAATTATGAATCAGCATAAATTTTATGAAATTGTATTTCCAGACAATTTAATGTCCAAAATGAGCCCTTCATCCACAAAAAATAAATAAAATAAAAAAGTTTGTGCACATACCCAATTACCTAGATTTACGTTAAAAAAATAATAAAGGCAGTGTCATATTGCGTCTGGTAATGACAGCCATATGTGAGGATAATCAAAATCCAAGTTGTTTAAATGCAGCTTGTTGACTTTTTACACTGATCTCACAGTAATTAAAACATATTTTATTAGTTGTAATTGGTATGAATGAACCACACCTAACCTACAGTAACTCCTAAAGCTACCCATTGTAACGCTCAGACAGACTCAACAAACAGGATTTAGTTCAGAAGGTTAAAGTATTTATTAAACATAAATCTTAACTCACAGCTGAGTATGCATTAGTGAAGATATAAACTTAGGAAGTCCTTCTGTTAACAGGTGATACACATGGGCGATCTCCTGATCACTGGAGGTAAGATCGACCAGGCAGACACAGGTAAGTATTCAGGTAAGCATCTTACTCTGTGCAGGATTCTTTGTAGGATTCAGTGCTGGTAAGTGACAAGGTGGTAGTCAATCCCTTAAACTTAGACGACTCCATGAGAGATCATCAGTCAGTGGTTCCAGAGGTGAGTAGTCAAGAGTGAGTCATATGGTTGTTACCTCGAACTCAACCACCTTCCTTCTGGTGTGTGCTGCTTAAATGCAGCTCCTTTGATTGGACACAGGTGTCATGCATTGATCATTATTAGAGGTGACTGGGAGCAGATGTAAACGGGATCAGCCGACTGTGCAGGCATGACACCCATTAAAAATAAATAAATAAATCACACAAAATCATGACTTATAGGGTTTCATGAGCACTAGGATTTTAACTCATAATCGTGTTTTATCATATGATGCATTGCTCTACTTACTGAGCTACACCACTAAAAAAAACAAACAAACAGAGCTGACCATGAACTCTTATTTATACTACGGGGGCGTTGAATGCTTGAATCTGATTGGCTGACGAACGTTCTGAGGTGTGCATTTATTTTCAGGGAACCGCACGGCGAACGTAGTTCCAGGCAGCTCTCTTTCTCTCTCTCTTTCTGTGCCTCTGTCTCTCCCGCTCTCTTTCAAATAATTTCATTAATTTCATGCAACTGGACAATGATCTTGAGGGCACCAATGACTGAAAAGAAACAAATCAAGGTAACGCAATAGCCCAGCCATAATCCAGAGCTAATCCTGACTGAAATCATGAGGTAAGGGCTGTGCATAAACAAATGTCCAAAGAAATCAATAAACTAGAGCAATATTATAAAGAAGAGTGAGCCAGAATTCCTCCACAGCAATGATAAAGACTGATAGACTGATAAAGCCATGCAGAAAATGATAACTTAAGTGATTGCAGCTAACAGTGGATCTACAAGCAACTGAATAGGTGTCCTAACTTTGTTACACATGGCTTTAAATGTCAAATAATTAATGGCACCATGTGATACTGTATTTCATATGATATCGTTCATCTAAGGATGACTTTATTTTAAGACCTGCAAGGAACAGATGATTTTTACCATTCCATAATACAGAAACTCATGAAATTTAGTTTCACATGACTGTATGTTATGTGTGTGTATATATATATATATACATTTAATAATTTAACATAGCATTATAATTCATCATAACATTTGTGCACTTTTATATACATTAATGCACAGTTCACACACATTATTGAAAAAATTACTTTTATTTTGAATACAATGAATTTTGATTAATCGTTTGACAGCTCTAGTTTAGAAAATTTAGATAGTCTACATCAACATTTAACTGAGAGAATGATGTAGAAGAGGAAGTTCAAAAAAAGAATAAACATTGCATTAACTTAGACACATTACTAAGAATGTCTAGATGATGCTGTGAGTGCAAAGAGAAGCTCATATCAGTGTTTTTAGATCTTGTTGTGATAGTGCTTCTTGCAAAATGAGAAACATTAGTAAAACTAAACACATTTTAATCAGATTACAAAAAAAACACAATATATATATACAGCATATATATATATATATATATATATATATGTAAGGGTTTCACAGCTCTTTTCAGTTTCTTCCACCCAGTGTATACATATGTGTACTCTCTCTCATAGACATACATTCTTCTTTCTCATTCAGCAGATTCGTCTCATTCGTTTTATGTCTTGATTAGTCTCTCTCTCTCATATATATTTATATATATTTATAAATCACATACTGAGTCTTGTCTTTTGTGAGTTGTTAACGTCATGTTGGTGTGTTTGTCCACATGTACCTCTGCACTTTCGTCAGTGTCTTTGTTTACAGTTTTCATGATTAAATGTTCAATGTTCACCTGTCTCTGTGCCTCTCTTGCCCGCTGAGAAGCAAGGTCGTGATCCACAGCGCCCTTCGTCACAAAGAGTCAGTTACTAACAATACACTTGGACTTGACAGAGTAAGTACTACGCGTAAAGGTGCAGTACACAATTCCCAAAAAACACTATTAACTTTTTAACACCAGAACCACCGGGTTTCACTCTATACTGTATGTAAGGATGGCTCGACAGACAGTTGGTCCATTTGCAACAATTTATTAATGCAATCAAAGTCTAACATGCGGTGGTCATCAGGGGCAGACATAATCACAATAGGCAGATCAAAGTCAGTACTGTGAAACTAGCGGGAGCTTGTGATATCAGGCAGAGTTCAATACACAAGAGTCCAGGCAGAGTTTGGGGCAACAAGTAAGAATCAGGGTCCAATTGCAGAGGGTTTAATGATGAACACTGGAGAGTACAACAAGCTGAGATTGACAACGGCAGAAAGGAATGTAAGAGGCAAATCCGTGTGCCCCCCAGAGGTGGCACAAGACACACACAATGATGAGCGCGGACACTGGGAAATCGGGGGTATTAATACAGGGGTTAATGACATGAAAGAGGCGTGTACGGCACATTTCACTTGTTTTTATATGACTAAACTGTATCATGCCACTCTTTTCACAAATAGTGTCTAGAGTCATCAAATTATTATATCAACCACAATTTCATGTTATGTTGTGATCATTTCTGTCACTTCCTTCAGATTTATCTGCATCTAGATCTAGATGTTGCTTCCTTTAACTTGATAGTGGTTCCAAGAAATTACTCATATCCTAAATTTGTCTAAATGTTTTATTCATTTCTGTAGCAGCAGTTTTACTTGTATAAAATAATGTGGTTATGAAGCATGCATGATTAGGAAGTTCATGTTTTCGAGTCTCTGACATAAATTGGATAAGTGCGCTGGTGCATTCTCGTATATTATTTTCTGATAATAGCATAAAAAAAATTAATAGCTCTTTTGGTGATAACAGTAGAACATTATTCATATAGCTAATTTTAAGCTATATAAAGCAAGCTTAGATGTGGAGTTGAAATAAAAAAATCAAATTGCAAACAAAATATAAATGCAAATTTCCTAAGCTTGAAGCTCAGTTCAGCTGTTCGTTCATCAGAATGTCTTATAGGGTGCTGAGGAATCTCCAGCTCGTGCCTCCTTATGATCTCTTGAAAGAACTTCTGAATGTGATAATCCTTTCCCTTGAGGTGGGTGAATAAAGTGATCGCGGAGTCGTTACTCCTATCTCCTTATGCTCTCTCTGATGCAGGTGGTTGCGTGCTAGGAGCGGGCAGGTGAGTGGCGTTCTGAGGAGAGGTGAGTGCAGCAGTTAAGTATACAAAGGTAAGTATAAAGGTTTTCTCACGTTATAGTTAAACAGGAGGATTGCTGAGATTGGTGTGTCTCTTGAAGGTAGATATCTTGGTAAGAAGACCATAAGACTTCAGATTGTAAATTCACTACTTGGGTCAATAAAAGAGCTGTACGCCTTGACTAGATGCCGCTGATAAAACTGAAACTCAAAGCCCACCTCCTCCAACCAAACTGGAGATGGCTAAAAGAACCCGGTCTGGATTGTTTAGTGTGAGTTCACCTTTATTCTCCTGCATTACACACACAGGTCTCTGCAAGAGAGAGAATATGCCGGACCTTACAACAAAAATATTAATTGCCCTGACCTTTGACCCTAATAAAACTAATATATGATATTCATATGTGACCTTTTGATCTTAAAATAAAATCCAGAAGCATGAACCGACGTGTGAAATATCGGTGTCATCCTACATCGTCCGTAGTGAGGAAATATGTTGTTTGTACATATCAGTCCGGTGTTATGTTATAAATGAAAACGTGATGAATGTTTTTGAAGATTTTTATGGTGCATTTAGCAGAAAGTTCAGCGCATCACATCTGCATACCGCATGGGTCTTCAGGCTGTGCACAGCGCGTGGTTTCTCCCCTCTGGCTCCGCCAAGCCGCGAGGTGCGACGGTTTCGTTTTCCCCACGGCCCCGAAACCACCTCAGGCCCGGGTCTCTTCACGCCAGCTGGTGTAATCCGCCACCGATGATCACTTCACTGGATGAGGCGAGGAGGATCACAAGTGTTTTCCAACTTGCGTTCAAAATGGCGGCAGAAGAAATGGACGCCAATTCAACCTCGAGGATGCCAGCCCCGCCGAAATCTCCCGCGGTGCCCAACCCGCAGGTGCAGTTGCAAGTGCCTTCTCAGTCCAGTTGGTCACGGTTTTACAGCTCAGTCTGTCCTGGTTTTACAGCCAGGAGTGCTGTTTCCTGCCCAGTCAGTTCAGGTTTTAAAGCTCAAGGAGTTATCACCTGTCCTAGCGATCCCTAAAACTGACACCACATCACGGCAAGATAGGCCATGTTTAACTCTGTCAGTGACGGTCATTCAACCAACAGAGCTGGCGAAGGCCCTCACAGTTCCCAACCAGTCATTAACGGGTCCCAGCCCCGTCACATGGTATGAGGGGCCGTGTTCAGTCCTTCCAATCCCAGTTATGCAGCCTGACAAGCTGCAAAGGGTCCTCATGGTTCCTAACCCGCAAGTAATGGGTTCTAGCCCCATTTCACGGTACAATTTGGGTTCAGTGTCAACGGATCCGCCAGACTCCATCTGTGATCTAGATCCTTTGTGGCTGGATCCGCCAGACCTGGTCTGTGATCCAGATCCTTTGTGGCCGGATCCGCCAGACCCGGTCTGTGATCCAGGTTCATTATCATTGGAGCCCTGTGAAGACTGTGAGGCCCCATGTCCCAAACCGCCTGAGCCCGTGTTTGACTCAGAGACTTGGTCGGGTCCACCAGTGGATGCACCGTCTCTAGAGATGTCGGCATCGGCCGTAGACTTTCCAGAGACCCCATTGGTTGCTGCTCAACCCATGGAGGCCTCTGAGTCGCTGTCTGATCGGTTTGAGAGGGCTTTATCACAGTCAGTTCCGTCACGTAGGGAGCAATCACTGTCTGTTTGGTCACCGAGGGCACAATTTCTGTCAGTTCAAACTAGAAGGGCGCGTTCATTGTCTAGGTTCTTTCCGTGTGGGTAGTCGTAAGCTCTTGGACTCTGTACAAGCTCAGACAGCAGCTGTGTGTATTTAACATATTCAGTTAACAACCTAAACAAGGTTGTTGGTGAAATTCATCAGTCTACAACCAACATAAGCAAACTATGTGCATGGAAACGGCTGAGGTTACGTAGGTAACCACGTTCCCCGAAGGAGGGAACGGAGGCGTTACATATGGGAACTCGCATGAGAGAGCAAGCACCTTCATATTAAGAAAAGGCCAATGAATGTTGGCGTGCCTTTAATTACAGCCAGGTGCACCTCATCACTACATAAGTATAAGAGGGCACGGATGTAATACACTTGCAGGTTTTTGCTGAGGAGCTGAGTTGGCGACCCAGGGTCGTGGCAGAAGGCCTGTGGAAAAGGTCACAACCCTGAGGCTGCATTACGCAGAGACGGCTTTTAACACCAGAACCACCGGGGGTCACTCTATACCTAAACCCAGCAGCGGGGTAGAGTTTACCCGGGCATATTTCACATGTTTTTATATGACTAAACTCTATTATGCCACTGTCTTCACAAATAGTGTCTAGAGTCATCAAATTATTATATCAACCACAATTTCATGTTATGTTGTGATCATCTCTGTCACTTCCTCCTTATTTATCTGCATCTAGATCTAGATGTTGCTTCCTTTTACTTGACAGCGGTTCCAAGAAATAACTCATATCCTCATCAACTGAAATTCTCTGAAATTCTTTAAATGTCTTATTCATTTCTGTAGCAGCAGTTTTACTTTAAAATAATATGGTTATGCAGCATGCATTGTTCGGAAGCTCAGTCTTAGCCAGGTTGAGCTGTTGGTGATGTTCTTTCATCCATAACAAAATGTCTGGTATGCAGCATGAGACACATTGTTTACCCAAAATGTCTATTTATGATAATTTGTTTTTATAAAGTGCTGATTTTGGCCTGCTCTCTCTAGATTAGAAGAAGGCTTTTAATCGTGTAGATGATCATTATGTCTTCAAGATTCTTGAATTAAAATCGAAACTACGAGAATAAAGTGGTAATATTATGAGAATAAAAGTTGAAATAAAACGAGAATAAAGTCAAAACTACAAGATTAAAGTCGAAATATAATATTAAGTACAGTGCACTTGTAAATGACCACCAGATATTAGAAGGCCACCAGATATAAGCATATTTGAATATTGTTGCATCCAAGCGGCCACTTGAGGTTACTGGGATAAGATCTAAGAACTCGCGGAAACCACTTAATATCAAGAATATGATATTTATTAAAGTGCTTTTGATCTTAAAAGCAACTCACACACTTAGTCAACATTCCTTATTTAACCCTTATTAATAAACTAAAGAAATTTATGTGGGATTTTTAGCAGAAATTATATAATGTGTAATATTTGCGGGGACAATAAGCTTAAGAAAATAATATTTAATGTCTTCTATTGGATTAGTTATAGTTACAGTGTGCCACCCAATAGCAATAAGATTAGTCCATTTAAGTCAAAGTCAGCTTTATTTGTCAATTCTGCCACATGCACAGGACATACAAAAATTTTTAATTTCGTTACTCTAAAACACTTGCTGGATAGCAGATAAACATTTAAATACAAAGAGAGTGTTAAAATTTGTTTTTAATAAATACAATTATGCATATATGCATATATAACAAGAAAGCAATACAATATACACATAAGGGCACATGGCATTGAATGCAAAATAGAGAGTAGTGCAAATCTAGACAAACAGTGCAAATGGAGCTTGTATATGTACGATAAAGTGATAGAGTGTAACAGACAAAAGTCTTAAGAGGTAATTAGTAGTCCAGTACACAAAGTCACTGGTGCAGGACAGTAAGTGAGTGTGTGTGTGTGACAAAGTTTAGAGAGACTGTGGGGGAGAAAAGGGGAGAAGGGGGCAGAAGCGGGAGGGAGTTAAGTTTCCTGACAGCCTGATGAATGAAGCTGTCCTTCAGTCTGCTGGTCCTGGCCTGGAGACTCTGCAGTCTCGTCCCTGACGGCAGCAGCTTGAAGAAGCTTTGCATTGGGTGGGTGGGATCAGGCTATATGCAAAGGGCTTTTTTGGTGAGACTGGTGCTGTGAATGTCATGAAGGGAGGGGAGAGAAACACCAATGATTTTCTCTGCTGCTCTCGCTATGCGCAGGAGGGTTTTATGGCAGGATGCATTGTGGCCAACACACCACGCGGCCAGGCAGCTCACCTCGCTTTTGTAGTCGGTCTCATCCCTGTTGCTAATGAGACCCACCACAGCCATGTCATCCGCAAACTTGATGAAGAGGTTGGAGGTGTGTGATGGTGTGCAGTCGTGGGTCAGCAGAGTGAAGAAAGGGGGCTCAGCACACATCCCTGAGGGGCCCCTGTGTTTAAAATGATGGTGCTAGATGTATTACTGCCGACCTGTACTGCTTGTGGTTTTCCGGCGAGGAAATCCAACAACTTATTACACAGTGAGGTGTGAGTCCCAGCTGGGTTAAGGGTTAAATAAGAGAGCTTTAGCGACCCCCAGAGGAATGTGTGAGTGTGTAAGCTGATGTTAAGATCAAAAGATGTTCCTGTGCATGTCTTTTAATTCTTGATTAAGTCTTGATATTTTACAATATAATGCCAGATATTTAATGAAAATTTCATTATTGGGCCCAATTTTTCTTTACTACAGTATGTCCATAAATTACACTCTCTCCTATAAAAGACTAAACTTAACAGTATAAAAAACTTGTTCTATGTCTTATTTCTATGTATTTTCATTTGGCTATGTAACAAGAAGTACAGCAGTAAAAAAGGGGGCGCATTTGTGCTGCATAGATAACTTCTGGAAATGTTACATCCATGCCAGGCTCCAAATATTCCAAAACTGCTTGCATGAAATATTCTGTGACTACCTCCATCAGTTCCTCATCATCTACATAGACGACATTCTCATACACTCCGATAATCTCCAAGAGCACCGCCGACACGTCAAAAAGGTCCTCCAGAGAACATCCTCTTGTTTTAAAAGCATAAAAGTGCTCTTTCCACCAACCCATTGTCCAATATCTTGGCTACCACATTAACCATAATGGTGTTACGATGGATGAAGGAAAGGTTGAAGCCATTACCAATTGGCTAACACCTACCACTGTAAAAGAGTAACAGATTTCTGGGTTTTGCCATTTTATCAAAAACTACAGTCTCATAACCTGTTCCTCACTTCCTTGCTCAAGGCTAAGCCCAAAAGATTAACCTGGACTCCTAACGCCAAACATGCCTTCCAAACCCTCAAGATTGCCTTCACCACTTCTCCTTTTCTCTGTCATCCCAACCACAAGATACCCTTCGTTG
>JAUCMT010000532.1:0-12134 GCA_032357475.1 Enteromius thamalakanensis
ATCCTATATAGGTTCTGTCATATACATGTACAATGTCATAATGTACTAAGGCACTGAAGCTTCGTACTGAGGCAAGTCATCGTATTAATGGCGTACTACGTCCAATAATGGTTAATGTTTGACGACAGTCAGCAGTTTTACTGTAGTAACTGCCGTATATTGGATAAAATCAAAAAGTTATTGTGATTCCTTGATGCTGTTATTGTGTTCTGTACTAGTTAACGTACTTCCGAATCAAAACAATGCATTACTTTATGATTCATCGCGAATTTTAGCTGCCTTTCACAAGAGCTACTAACGTTAACGTTCAACGTAAAACTTTTTCATTTTGTAATATCAAAATCTATTTTATTAAAGCATAAGCACAAACAAAACACTATCTTACACGTTTAAAGCGTCAGAATGTGTAGTTTTGTAGTAAAAAACGGCAGCAGTGTATGTAAACATTAGCGAGTTAGCACACAGCTAAACACAGAAACACGAATAACACCGAAAAATAAATATGCATAGTTTAAACAAGTGCCCTGTTATTTAATAAATAAACAATATAACCTACCCTTTCTGTTTTGTTTCGTTTTCCGTGGAGACCCAGAGACCCAGCTCTCTATGTTCCTGCCAGTTCTTCTGTGTGTGAAAAGTGCTTTCGGTTCTTCTTGGGACTCTTATTCAGCACAATACGTTCCTTTTAAACACATGATTGAACAGAAGCAAAGATTAAACAGAAAGCATAACAAATACAAACACTCCTGATTATTCATCCATTAGGAAAAAGTTGCATGTTTTCATAAGACTTAATAATATTTTATTCTAATATCTTTTGTGGATTGAACAGATAATAGGTCCCCAGATGCTATTACCCTGTGAATCTCTACTGATAATGGTCACCTTCTGTTTGGTGGCTTGCTAAAACCAATAGGCTATATGGGAATATGTCCCCAAACACAATAAAAGTTGATGATTTGTAATATTTGTAATGGTATTTTTGTTTTCTTTGCCGCTGTCGCCTTTGGTTTACTTAGTTGGGGACACTTAATTTCCAGCGATTATTGTTGATTTGATTACAGAGTTCCAACTGAAACTGAACAGATCCAGACAACTACTTCTCTGCATTCAATAATGAAATGCCTTTAGCTGAAAATGTAATGTTTAATCTTGTCATTATACATTACTAACACTCTGTTCTCCAAATATTATAGTGTTCAGTGCTTTGACAAATTGTTAAAAGCACTATATAAATAAAGCTGATTGATTGATTGGAAACCATTAGAATGTTAGGTGGTGGATCCATCATTGGTGGTTCTATTGTTTGTTTGTTTCATTATAACTAAAGGAGATCAGATGTATTTTTTATCACAAGATCTGCCAATGATAACTCAAAAATCAAAAGTCCAGTACAGCAAAGCTTGTTTTTTTCAGCAGTTGTTTTTGGTTTCAAATATGTTTTCAAAACACTAAACTAAAATTTCAATATTGCCATAGTTTTTATAGCGGCTGATAAAAAAACGAAATAAAAGCACAACAAAAAAGATTTTATTTGAAAGCTTGAACTTCTCAGAACTAGAGTGGTATTCATAAGAACAAGATGTATACATAAAGGGCAAGGTGTCACATTTTTGACAAAGTATGACTAGCCTGACTTTAATATGAATTCCTTAGAAAATGTTTATATAGTAAAAGATTATGTTGCGTGCATTTAAGAAAAGAGATGCAATTTTGAAAATAGATAAATGAACATTCTCCTTGAGCTATTGAAACTGTTAGGGCTGTCCATGTCATTTCACATCAGTAAATGTACATCACTGTAACAGCTGTAACACATCTGGGTGCATGTTTTCTTTAGCAGTATCTCAGGTGTGATTGAGATCTCCACAGGTCAGAACCCCTGCAGAAGCAAGCACCTGACTCACCCACCCACAAAACTGAGGCCAGTTTGCATTTACACACAATTTCCCACTCAGAAACAAAGACTGTGCTTCATTGATGCTTCAAACACTAGAAATCACAGCCATCACTGTATGCTGTCATTTTGAAAGTTTTCAGTTATTCTTTGTCTATACTTTGTCTCTCTAAAAGTGCCAGGGGTGTATAATTAGAAGCTCTTTGAGTGATATTCATTACTGAAATAGAGCTATGCGTGTCATCCCAATTTAACTGTCAAACAATGTTCCACAGGCCTTAATGCATAGATCATGACACATCACAGTCATATCTCATTTGATTTGATCGGTGTATAGAAGAGCGTCACATTGCACAGACAGATCCCTCCACTAGAGCAGTTCCTCCACAGCTTGCATGCATTCATGCACCTAAAGTTCACTTGGCTATAGCTGGTGGTTTGCTTTGAAAAGAAAATTGATTTCTTCTCGCCACCGTGGATATGCATTTAATACGCTATGCTTCTGTGTTGTTTCCGAGGATGAAGCTGATCTTGAAAGGGACAATAGCGTGAATCTGTCGCGTGCAGCGGGGATGCGCGAACTTTACCGCGCGTGCTGCCCTATCATCCCGGTTATTATAGGGTGATATCTGATAAATAAGGTGAGTGGATTGTTCGCTGTTTTTAGGTGTTCTGTAACATTTAATAGGATATAGAAATGTGTGTTTTCAATTACTAAATATGGTACACGGCAGGTGTCTGTATCAAGGTTGTGCATAACAGAATAATTCGAATTTGCTCTTACGAATTATTTCTTTTCATTTATTTGTGTGCATTTTAAATAACACATTACATTTTCGGTGTGAACTACCATCGACATGTGAGATACTGCATATTATGATTTTTGTATCCAGACATGAAATAACACCTAAATAGCTTCTATATGTTTTGTGTAGAAAATTACCATATATTTTAGACAGCATTTATTTTTCCAGATTGACCGCAAGGCGATCAAAATATACCCATCAGTATTAAGTAATATATAATTCCCATTTTAATTTATTACATAATTAATGAAACATTATATACACACACACACATATATTGAATTTTTTTTATGTTACATGCCGGATGAAATATTAATAGCCCAATAATATAATTGTAATAAAAATAAAATGTACCTATATCAAATATATTACTTTTTTTTTTTTTTTTTTTTGCAATGCAGCAAGGCATTATTTGTTTTGGCTGTGTTAACTCTTTGGGCGTAGTGAAAGACAGGATGTCTAATGTATTTTGCATGATCAAAGAACAGGCATCATTACTCAAAAGGAAGTAATTTTCTTTGCAATGCATTTCAATAAATTTCTCATCCATTCATTCCAATTCAATGGCCAATTCAATTCAAACTCCAACTCTTAATTTTCAATGAACTGAAAGGGAGCAAGTTCCTAAATTCCAAACTTTGTAAACTTTTTTGCAGTTGATTGTTGAGATCCATTAAGTGTTTAAAAAACCTGGGTATAATTCTTAAGATAGTCTTATGCATTATTGTTGTGTGCAATTTTTTTTGTGTGTTATATGTATAGTTCCTCCAATGTTGTTTTTATAGTTGCAGCAATGTTATCATAAAGCCTTTGATTACATCAGCTGGACGAGTACCTGGTACACTAAGACCAGTCCTCATGATGAGTTAGCACGTCATTAATGGGGCTTCCAAGAGCTCTTGATGGTGAGGAGGAGCGTCCCCAGCAGAACATCATAATGACAGTAAAGCTGAATCATGGGGGACGTTTGAGGGAGACAATCAACAGACCCTGTAGCCTTTTATTTGTTTTGATTCCTCTTCACATAATCACACAAACAGGCAGAAAAAGAGCAGTCAATAAAAAAAAGTAGTGGCAATTTTGGGCTGAAGTATATTTCCACTGGTTTTTATCTCAGAATGCAGTTTTCCAACTTGATATTCATTAACGTAAAGATTTGTATAATCACAGAATGCCTTCTGGAAAGAGTCTATACAAATGAAAAGAGATAACAACGTTCCTGTTTCTAGTCTTGATCTATTAGAAATAAGTGAATGTACTGTCATATTCTGCACACAGTCGATAACTTGTCCAAATGAATGAACATTGAAAGGAAAGGCCATGCGTCTTAAGGGATATGACCTTTTGATGAATAGCGTCTTGCATGTGTCTCTGGAGGACAAACTCAAAAAAATAAAAAAATAAATTCTTCAGGACGTGAGCAGAAATAATAAAAGCACTTTCTACTGTACATTAACAATGTCCTCTTTAGTGAGCATGAAATTAGGATTGACCTTGAATCAACAGCCACATCAGACTATATTTTAGCCTTTGTTTTGCCTTTGTTAAGTTGACTTTAAAGTGTTAAAGCCTGGTACCAAATTGGTTATATAAGGCCAAGCAGAAAATGACATTTATTTTTATGGCCAAAATCTTTTTGTACACACCATCAAAGCTCTTAGCTGCTTGTAGATAGCTCAGTAACAAATGAAGGCAATACTTTTTGTAAGGAACAATAGAAAATATACCCATCAGCTAAAAACAATGTTACAACCTAGTTTGCTTTTTTTAATTCAATGCACCCTGAAAGATTGAGTGTCCTGCAAAAACTGTATCATCTTTGGTGGAGGGAAGAGCACATTAAAGCATTGTTTTTGTTTTCAATTTCTAAATGACCTGAGATGCCAAAGTCTTTATTGGTAATTTTCCTTTTCCCTTAAGCAAAAAGCTGTCCATACTGTTTGTGTCATATAATCAGCTTAAATGACAATATAGGCACTTCTCAATGTGCTCATGAGCTCAAATCGTTCTTAGAAATATAGCACTGCATTGTCTCGCTTTGAGCAGCCTGTAAATTGGATTTTAATGAAGCTCTATCCATCTCTTATGAGCAGAAGAGGGCCTCGTTAACCTTTTTGTAATTAAATATGCCTCTATATTCTGGTACCAAAATCATGATGATAGCCAAACATTAAATGGATATTATATTAGTCGTTTTTCAATGATAGCTTTAACTGAACATGCTAAAAAAATAAAATAAAAAATAAATATAGCTGTGTTTGTGTAAAATGTGTGTATCTCAAATACAATCTAATTTTTCAGCCTAATGATGTCATTATCTAACTCTCAGTCATATGCCTTGCAGTGCTGTAATGATATATTATGATTTACCTTCTTCAGTAGATGCTACATATTTCATCAGGTGTGCATGTCTTATCCAGTGCATGCATCGCTCACTTCTACTCCAACTGAGCATACAAAAAGAAAAGAAGACATCATTTAGCTTCCATGCTGAGAATCAGATCTCTGACGTACATTTATAATTGAACATGTGCAATGAAATGTGAACCACTGAAACAGCTGGCACATATGTACCAAAATGTAATGCAATAAAATATCAAGCTACAAAAAACATACTATTCATGTACTGACTATCACCTTCACACATGTTGCTTACAAATGGCTATAATGAAAAGCTTGCCAACATCGATTTCCAGGGAAAGCAAGAGCTGATCAAATGTAAAACTGTAACTTGAATGCAATGTAAGTCGCTTTGGATAAAAGCGTCTACTAAATGCATAAATGTAAATGTAAATAATATGTTACCTTCCACTATGTGCGGTAAGCGGAAACAGGCTAGTACTATTTCCATTTAGCGCATGGAAATGACTGAAAATAAATTTTCACATAGCCTCAGCCGAATATGATGCATTTTCTTGTGGTATTGTAATTTTATTACAACTTTAATTCAGAAATAAAAAAAAAAAAATCTTCAAAGAAGAGGTACATTCAGATGATCAGATGTATAACCTGAATTAATGGAATGTTTTTGAATAAATTAAAATTGCCATGTCGGTGGCAACTGTTTGTACTGAAAGAAGCAAAAATGTTCTTGTCTGTTTGACAGGTTGATGTTGTATGTCTTTGGGTAAAATGGGCCCATCAGATCTAGCCAATGAAACGGAGGACACGGTCTATGATGGAATTCAAGAGGCCAGCCTGGGAAACGACAGCATAAACACTTACAAACCAGCTTTCGTGGATGACATCACCAAGCACCTGAGTGTCCAAATATCTCTCATCTTTGCATATTCACTCATAATCCTGCTAGGACTTGTAGGTAACACTCTGGTGATTTACATGATTATTCTGTACAGAAACATGCGCACTGTCACCAACTACTTCATTGCGAATCTGGCCTTGGCTGACCTGATGGTGGACACGGTGTGTTTGCCCTTCACTCTGGTTTACACGTTGTTGGATGAATGGAAATTTGGAGCAGTGATGTGTCATATGGTGCCATATGGCCAAGCTCTCAGTGTCCATGTGTCTATTCTCACCCTTACGGTCATTGCTCTAGAGCGTTACAGGTGTATTGTCTTCCACCTTGGCCAGCGCCTCAATAGATGCACCAGTTTCATTATCATCGGCATGACCTGGGCATTTGCTGCCATACTGGCTGGCCCGCTAGCTATTTTCCGAGAGTATCGCCATGAGGAAATCCCATACATTGACTTGCGGATCGCAGTTTGCTCTGAGAAATGGCCCAATGGCACCAATCGGGACGCCGTTATCTACAGTTTATCGATGATTCTCCTGCAGTATGTGGTCCCTTTGGCGATCATCAGCTATGCTTATGTGTGCATCTGGATCAAACTAAAGAACCACGTCAGCCCTTCCAACCGCACCGATGGCATCGGCCGTCGAAAAAAGACCACAAAGATGCTATCGCTGGTTGTCGTGGTCTTCGCTGTTTGCTGGCTTCCCTTCCACATCTTTCAGCTGGCTAGCGATCTCGACTTGATTCTTAAGTTCAAAGAATACAAACTCATTTATACTTTGTTTCATATTGTGGCAATGTGCTCCACGTTTGTTAACCCATTGCTATATGGCTGGATGAACCAGAATTACAGGAATGGCTTTCTCATGTTCTTCCGCTGTGAACACAGGCCAGACACCATCTACCCTGATGGGTCCTTCAGGACTCGATCTTTGAGAGGGATGGTTGTGAACGGCTACAATGATGGTCAGCCCACAACTGCTGTCTAATCATGAAGAGGGAGTTTTCCTCTGTCAAAAGGAACCTGTTTAATGCACAGTACAGTAGGGTACAATGAAGCTAAAGGAGCATTGGTGTAGAATAATAAGATAATAATAATTGGGTTAAGATAATAAATAGATAATTGACTTTTCCCTTTGATGACATGATGTGGTTGGGTAATCACCATATTTATAATGAAACCATGGCATAATAAAATATTATGGTACTGCTGAAAACCAATTTAGAATTTCCCATTAAAAAAAAATAAACTAGTCACATGTTAAACTAGTCTAAACAATAAAAAAATTTTTTTTTTGTTTTCCTGCAATTATACATTATGGGAGTATAGAGAAAAGCAGATTTTCCTCATGCTGTACATTTAGCCCTGCATTGACACAAGTGGTGTCCATTTATTTCATTAGCCTTGTGCAAAACTCTTATTGATCATTTCAGGAGACAGCCTGGATGCTGCTGATAGCTTTGAGCTCTGGGAACACGTTAGAGCCAATCAACTAAGCTGAAAATGGCATGTGACTGATCCCTCTTATAGGAATTAGAGAAAGCTATTCCTTAGCTTTCCCATACATATTTATGGCTTTTGCACAGCTAGCGCAGGACCTATTGGAAGGACATGATTTAAAATCTGCCATCGTTGCTCATGGGGCCACAGAATATTTCAGTCACCTAACATAAGCCATAAATATCATGTGACTCATGTCAAGTCAAATAACCTTCATTTATATAGTGCTTTATACAATACAGTTTGTCAAAGCAGTTTTAGGAATACAGTTAATTTCTCAGTTAAAACACTAAATTCTTCAGTTAAAGTTAGTTCATCATTAATTCAGTGATGTCGTTGTCCAGCTCAGTTCAGTTCAAATTACTCAGGGGCATGTGAAACAGTCTCATAACAACTCTGATTGGTGAATAGCGCCACAAGTGCACACACAATTGGATACACTTCACCAGTGTCTATTTTGAGCTGTTACATAAAGTCCGTTTCATGCATAAAAAGCCCTACAAAACAGAATCTTGCACCCGTAAATATTGGTGATATATTGGTGAAATATGTTGTTTTTGTATGTTGTCAGCAAATGTAAAGTTGGCATTGCTTTGCAGAAATATGGTGCCAAAGCTAACCGGCCTAACCTTGATCATACTTAAAATATGCTCATATTGCATTGTCCACATAGTGGGCTCAGTTGTTTTTTGCACATTTTAGCAGATGTAGCTCTGGGTGTTAATGTACAAGCATACAATAAATTTGCATAATATGCATATGGTGTGTCTCAATCATCTATTGCTCCCAAGCTCATAAATCAGTATATCATGCACTCAAATCTGGGCACTGTTAAGTACCCTGCATATTGAGACAGTGATTCTCAATTTTCGACGTCATAACCACATACAGTGTCACCATACATAGACGTAGATCATCACTGCTGGTATTAATTGGCAAGACCCACATCATTTTTCTATTATGTTTTATGTTTTACATACATGTTCTTACAACATTTCAGCTGAATATTATAAAGGTAAACAATATGTGTTCACTGCATGTCTAGTGATGTGTTTATGCTGAAATATACAAAAAAAGGTTTATCTTTTCACATTTTATATTGAATATGATTATTTCTATTTGATTGTGCATTTTATGTTTCACTCTTCAGAAATGTCACATAATTTCCAGTTAGGGAGCACAGTGAGCTTTACGCTCCCTGGTTTGTGTGGTGCATTGTGGGATTTTTCAGGGTGTAAATTTTGCATACCCTGGACAGCGCTTCAAATTGGCAGACTTCCTGATCAGGGCTCTGACTACTGAACTATAGGGAGCTGATTGAGACACACCAATTCTATACACTAGATAAACTGCAAGACTTGCATAATAGCATTTCAAACATAACCTACTATGTTTTTGAAAAACACTTCTAGCATCGGTATGCAATCAATAATGAATTGTTCATCTCATGAATGTCTTTGTTATTCAGTTATATTAACAGTTTGGTTGTGAATTTAAATATTCAAATATATTTTATGACTTGAATGAATTCAATTTTGTGATTTGTCAAAGATGAAAATGTCTTGCATGTGTGGTTTTGTGTAAATTTGCATAGGGCCGATACATAAATTGCTTTATGCTACTGATTGTATTTATACTGTATGATGTGAAGGTTTTGTAGTGTACTTGGTATGCAAAGAATTGATGTAATCTATGGAATCATGTTCTTGTATTCTTTATTGGCATATTTAATATCTATGCTTTGGTGGCAGTGAGATGAAATAAAAAGTTGAATTCAGTGAACATCACTTATTTTACGGTTAGGATGTGTGAGAAAACTAAAATGCAGTGGAAGGAGGGAGTGAAAGGAAAATAAAGCTATATCTGTGTATATGTTTTGCTTGCTGTCTTATCAAATCTAAAAAGCTTTAGTGAAAAGACAAAACCATGGCAACACAACATATAACAAAAAAGATTTGAAATGATCTGCTTCACACTAACATTTGCCTGAAGTGATTATGAAAACAAAACAATATATCCACATTGCAGCTGCTGCATTATTCATCTCTGCTACACAACTGAAAGTGTTTTTCATGCTGTAATCACTTTTTTATTCTGAGTGTTGCACAAGGAGTGTACGGAGGGAGAAACCTCTGAGAATATAAAATCCGTGGCAAAATCTTGTTCCACATTCAGTTTGCCATAAGATACAGATCTGCTCACAGATGAATAAAACATTAACACACATTTTCAGTGCTTATAATATTCATTTGTCTTATCATGTTGTTGTTTTTCACATATTGGGGTGTTTTATTTGGGAAATATGGCTATTTAAAAAAGCTATTTCTAAATGACTCAATTTGTTCTAAAAACAGTAATGTACAAATTCTTTGTGTAATTGGGGTTTGCTAGTGTGTTCTAGTAACTAATTGTAATCGTTGTATTTTTTTCCCACCAAAACAAAGAATGAACTGCTGGTTTGATAAAACCTATGGTTGTTATTTTTCTGTTAAGTTTAGAATAAATCTAATATGTTTCTGCCCTCTGTTGGACAGAAGGTATTTTCCAGAATAAAGATGAACAAATCATCTAAAGAAACTGAAACACAGGCCAAATTGCAAAATAATTTTGCAAACACCAGTTTTTCACTCCTTTATGTATTATTTTACATTTTAATTTTCAAAGAATGTTTAGTCTTTATTATTTGATGCAATAAATATTGAAATTGAAATATAAATATTTCTTATCTAACAGCATGATCTATATAAATTACATTTAATCCAAACTGCTGGGTCAAAACAACCCAGTCACTGGTTCCGTCCATACTTTACCCAGCAATAAAAGTGTACAGGTCTGCATACATAAAATAATCTTCTATTGCAAAGAAACAATTTGTTGATCTATTATCATTTTACTGTAACATTTATTGTGTTATACCGACTTACACTTCTGCAAGGACTTTGGTGCCACATGTGACCCTGGACCACAAAACCTAAAAAGAGTAAATTCTCGAAAAATTAAATAGAGATTTATGCATAATCTAAAATATGAATAAATAAGCTTACAACTGATATATAATTTTTTTGATAGGACAATATTTGCCAAGATATAGCTGTTTGAAAATCTTTAATCTGAGGGTTCAAAAAAATAAATATACTAAGAAAATCACCTTTAAAGTTTCCAAATGAAGTTCTTAGCCATTCATATTACTTATAAAATAATTTATACATTTACAGTAGGAAATGTACAAAATATTTTCATAAAAATATAATTTTGACCCATACAATGTAATTTTTTGCTACAAATATACCCCAACAACCTAAGACTGGTTACCCTTTCAGTCGAATCACTTCAACGTTACATATGATTATTATATGATTGCATTCAGGTGCACCTCTTAGTGAGTCCTCCTTATACTCACCACTTAGTGAGTATAAGGGGGCATGAATGCAGTGCACGTGCAGCTTTTCGCTTCTAAGCATTCGCCATTCCTAAGCTGGAGACCCCCTCGGCTACATGGCAGTCTCTCAGGTCAACCGCGCTGTCGCTGTGCATTTATGCCAGTCACCGTTGCCGGGGCCAGTCACCGCTCCCATCCGAGGCATGTGGGCTTTTGTGTGCTCTCGCTGGCCGGGCTTATTGTGCCGCTGGGCAGGCTGCCACCGCCTTGCATGCTTATGGCAACGCTGCAGGTCTATCAGCCTAAGGCGTTAAAACATCTGCACGAGAATGGTCCTGAGCAAGGGGCGATGCAAGAACTCCGTGCCTCCGAATGACGAAATGCCTAGAACTTTTCAGGCACAAGACAGCGATTCCTCTCAAAACTTTTAAGAGGCTCTTGGGGCATATGGCAGCTGCAGCTGTGGTCACGCTGCTGGGCTTGCTTCAAATGAGACCGCTTCAGTGTTGGTTACACGATCGAGTCCCGAGATGGGCATGGCACCATGGCACACTCCGGTTTGGTGTTTGCCCACAGTGTCACCGCCTATTTAGCCCGTGGCCCGACCCAGCCTTCCTACGGGCAGGTGTGCCTCTAGGAAATGTGTCCAGGCATGTTGTGGTCAGCATGGATGCCTTCTCCACCGCTGGGGTGCAGTATGCAAAGGGCAGCTTCGGATCCCTGGACCGGTGTCCAGCACTCGGAGCGTCCGACTGCTTTGGCATATCAATTGCCTCGAGTTGTTAGCCGTTTCTGGCCCTGCGTTGCTTTCGACTGATGCTGCACTACAAGCATGTGCTGGTCGTAGCGTACATTAACATACAAGGTGGTATGCGCTCCCGCCACCCACTTGTCCGCCATCTGCTCCTGTGGAGTCAAACGTGGCTGAAATTGCTGCACACTGTTCACACTCCAGGGACACTCAACCATGCAGCCGACCAACTCTCACGGCAGTCCACCCACCCTGGAGAATGGCGGCTCCACCCTCAGGTAGTCCAGCTGATCTGGAGCCACTTCGCCAAGGCCAAGATAGACCTCTTCGCCTCCCACGAGTCTGCTTATTGCCGGTTGTATTACTCCCTCAATGAGTCACTACTCGGCAGGGATGCACTTGCACACAGCTGGCCTCCTGGGCTAAAGTACGCCTTTTCCCCAGTGAGCCTCCTTGCACAGACACTGTGCAAGATGAGGGAGAACGAGGAGCAGATTCTGCTGGTAGAGCCATTGTAATGGTTTGGCGACCTCATGTTCCT
>JAUCMT010000533.1:0-12130 GCA_032357475.1 Enteromius thamalakanensis
GAGACTCGACTCGGACTCGAACTCTGGTAATGGTGACTCGACTTGGACTCGACTCGGACTCTTCTTTGGTGACTCGGACTCGAACACTGGGACTCGAGACTCGACTCGGACTCGACAGTTGGTGGCTAGACTACAACACTGGTATCTAATATCACTTTTGGGACCAGCAGACTTTATTGTTATGCTTAATACCACTATTAATAATATACATGCTTCAGATACAAAGGCAAAAATACACTATATATCATTTTTGTTTAACATTGTGACACATAATAATTTTGTTAAATCATTCAGGATGTAGTGTTAGCTTTAAAAGTTAGATTTTCTTCAGATGTATAAAAGTGCTTGTCAATATTAAAATGACTGGAGCTATAGGTGATACCAGTTGAAATGATTACCCAGCTGAGATTTCTATCGATTAACTATTGTCTCTATTATGTTTACAAGCTCCAATGATGTTGCTGTGCTACATGGTCATTAATACGTTTTATACATTTTTAAGCATTGCAGTCAAAAATCAAGTGATTTTAAGGCATTGAAATGCAATCAGCAGCAGAAGATAACTTACTTCACCATATGCATGCACTGTTTCTGAGCGCAGTCTGTGGCCATTCGCATAAAGTACTGAACGGAGTTTTGCTCCAACCCTACACACCTCATCCATCTAATAATCTAGTTATTAGGATCACTAGAAACTTCCAAGCAGGTGTGATTTGGAGCTGAGTAGCAAAGAACAGCTGAGAAAGAAAACATATATATATTGGATCCAGGTAGCTCTTAAAGTGGCAGCAGTATATTCCTGCTATCTGTAAATTATGTTAATCAAAACAACAAAAGGGAAGAAAGTCTTTCACTGCTCTTTATAAATATACATTTTCAGCCGGGATATGCAATCTTGAATTAGACCTAGAATTTTCTTTATCTCTTCATAACTTATAATAATAAAAAAAGGTTGCCACAATGTTTTAGAAATTGTTACAAGCTGATATTAAGATTTTAGCTTTTGTTATCATTCAGTCTGTCTGCTCTCACCCTCAGCCACAAACTTTCATCTTATCACCCCTGGACTCCATTTCCCAGTATGCTTCACTCCTGGACTAATCTCAAACACCTGGACTAATTGCACACCTGCAGCTTGTCGCCACACTCACTTCTACGCCCTGTGTTACAAGGTACCATGGGGGGATTTCATATTGAAGGACTTGTTCCATTTGGGACGAACAGGTGTGATCGTGGATGCCGAAGGGGAAGTTCGAGTGCATTCCTGGACTTTTTCGAATATGCCCTGGTAATGGCCGGTTCCATTGTTACAGCTGTTCTTTTTGCTGATGAATCCAAAGCGCTGCACATGATGGATGCCCCACCCGAGCCGCTGCACAAGATGGCTGCAGCAACTGCACAAGACAGCTGCCAAGCCCGAGTCAGTGCTCAAAATGGTCGCCCTGCCTCAGTCAAAGTCAGCCGCCATGCCTCAGCCAGAGTCGGCAGACAAGATAGCTGCCATTCCTCAGCCAGAATCTGCAAAAAAGATGGCCGCCATTTCTCAATCTCCGTCAGCAGACAAGATGATTCCTTAGCCAGAGTCACAACCCTAGATGGCCATCATTCCAGAGCCCCAGCCACTACACAGAATGACCACCAACCCGGAGCAACTGCACAAGATGTTTCAGCTCAGATGGAGATAGCATTCAGACTGGCAGACCCGCCAATGACATCGTTGAGAGCAAATGTCCAGTACATAAAGTACACACACCCTTCACTCGATACCGCACCTGCCAGTACTGTCAAGCCAGAGTTTCGACCCAAACAGGTTCCAGCTGATCACGCTCTAGAGGTTCCGCCAGTGGCTGCACAACACCTGGAGACATTAGCTGTGGCTATAGACTCTCCAGAAGTTCCACTGGTGGCTGCACGACCTCCAGGCCCAACTATTCATGCTCTGGACAACTCGGTCAATACAGTTTCAACAACAGAGGTTCCACCAGTGGATGCATGACCTTTGGAGATGTCGACTTGGGTCGTAGATTCTCTGGAGGTTCCGCTGGTGGCTGCACAACCTCTAGGTCAGTTCACTCTGCTCGCTGAACCCTTTCGGTACTCAACCCCAGACACAGAGTATCTTAAACAGTTATTCCAGTTGTCTGTTTCAAACCCCAAATGTTGGCTAAGCGTGCCGATTCAGCCTCCCGCTGACTCAGATGGGTCTCTGTTATGATTTGGTCTGTCTTCTCTCCCCCTTGGCCAAAAATTTTACCTTATCACCCACGGACTTCATTTCCCAGTATGCTTCACTCCTGGACTAATCACACACACCTGAACTAATTACACACCTGCAGCTGTTGCCACACCCACACACTCATCTCACACACACATAAAAGTCAAATTCCAACAAGTCGCAAAGTCTTGATTTACCTTGTCATTTCTTACCGTTATTCTGTTTTGTTTTCCGGTTACCGACCCCAGATTCTTCTTCTCCTAGTTTTTGTTTGCTGCCTACCTTGACCATTGCCTTGTTTTTGACCTTGATTCAGCCTAGCCTGTTCTGACCCTGCCTGCACGACCTCTCTGTATAAAAGGCTGCACATGGATCCGCACGTCCCTGTCTCCAATGATATAGATTTACTGTGACACTGCGTTTTCACCAGATATGACACAAAACAAAAAACATTACAATCAGTGTCACTGTCTATTGAAAAGGCTTTGACCACACAATTTTTTGTCCCTTCTGTTTATACTAACTTATAAGACATATTTAGACTAATTTAGCTACATTAAAAATGTTTTTTTTTTACTTTGGAGAGATGGGGCGTGTGGGTAAGGCCTAGAATGCAGGAGTTGTGTTATAATGTAAATTATGAAAATGTATTTAATCATTGTGATGACACTGAATACAATTTAATAATTTCATTAACTATTAAAATCAACCTCACTAATATCAATATTTTAGCATTTATAAACCATTTTAAATATGATTTTAATAGCATAAGTTAATAACATATAAATAACATAGGATGTGTGGACATTATATGAGAACATAAAAAATAGCTTTTTTTGCATAGTGTTTGTCAACACCTGCCTTGAAATGTTATGAATTATCATGCTCTTAAAAAACTCCCAAGTTTAATTATGGCTGCTAAGAAACCATGATGCATCTGGGGCATCATATAAAATATAAAAGGCAGGACATCAGTCAAACATCTGTTAGATGAGAAGAACCTTTCTGGATGAAAAAAATATCTGTATGTTCTACAAAAACAATATTTTAAGGATCTAAGGAGGAATGCAAAAAGAAGAAGGGAACAAGAAAATGTACATATTTACATTTATTCTTTAAAATGATTGAAATTCTTTTTGTATTTCTGATAAAAATATACTTATACTTTTACAGTTTTTGTCACCTGGCCATTACAGACACTGTTTGTATCTTTTTACCATTTTCCTTCACAGGAGCTTTTTTTCTATGCATATATGAGTACATCAAGGATATAATTGATTTTGACTTGTTACCCACGTAAAGTGTATTTTAATGCACTCGTTTTAGCAGTGGACTGGAAATGGCAAATTTTACTGTAAACAATGTAGACAGCTTTATAATCACTGGATTTGATCACCTGCAGAACCATAAGCTTCTTGGATTCCTCATCTTAATAACCTACATGCTCATATTGCTTGGGAACGGAATCAATCTGTGTATCATCTCGACTAACCGACATTTACACAAACCAATGTACATATTAATCTGCAATCTAGCTGTTGTTGACATAATGTACTCTTCTACCTGCAGCACAACCATGATCTCAGTTCTGCTGGCTGATATTAAAACTGTTTCATATTATTCTTGTATCTCAAGGATGTTCTTCTATCATCTTGGTGACTTCACAGAATGCATGGCTCTGACATTAATGGCAATAGACCGACTTATTGCTATTAGACTTCCTTTGCGATACCACAGCATTGTAACAAACTCACGAACATTTCTATTCATTTTTCTAACTTGGCTCATTACGATTGCTTTGATGGTTGTTTTGACAACTGTGGTAGACAATGTCCCATACTGTCAGCCTGTCATCAAATATGTGTTCTGTGATTATCCTTCTATGATCAGAGCTGCTTGTGTTAATCCTGAACCATATTTCTTCTTACCTGCAATGATTAATCTGTGGTGGTTCTGTGGGCAGTTTCCTTTTATTATGTGTACTTATGCTGTCTTAGCCTATAGTGTGACCAAACTCTCCAATAACTCAAGCAAAAAACAAATGATCAACACTTGCTTGAGTCACCTCATTGTCTTGTTTAGTTATTATGCACCAAAAATGGTTCATGCATTACTAACTAGAATAGGAGTTGTTCTAACTTTAACAGAAAGAAATGCAATTTTGATTGTTGCTTCTCTAATTCCTCCCTTAATAAATCCCACTGTTTATTGCACCAGGACTAAAGAGATCAGGAAACGATTAGCAGATGTTTTGCACAAAAGAGTTGCACCAAATAATTTAAAGGCTTTATCATAATAGTTTATTTTGTAATATCTCATAGCTGATTGTGATTATGTTTTTGTTTCACTTATTAATGTCTTTTGTGGCTCATGTTAGAAATGCATAGATGTGTTAATATTTTCTGGTGTATTTATAAATAACAGTAATGTACAGCAGAAAGTCTAGAGCTCTCTGTTACTGTCAAAGAATAAAACTGTCAAATATATTTGAAAATATATTTTTTCTGTGTAACTACATGCTTTGTCAGATTTATTGTGTCACGTATGACAATAAATGTTAGTTTGTTAGTACAAATATCTAAATAATCAAATAAAAATACATTTGAAATGCCTTAATTGAATAGTTTTCGCCAAATTTCCTTGTTAAACACAATTGATAAGTATGTAAAAGTTAAATTTAAAATGTAAAAGTTAAAATAACGCAGATAGATGACTTTAACAAAATCATATTCATAAACATTTTTTTTATTCCAGAACCCCACTGTTGCACAATGTGCATATTTTGAAACCACCGCTCATGATTTTTTGTTTGTATATTTGTTTGTAATAAGCCATTTCACTTGACTATACATGCAACAGTGCAGTGTTTATTAAATCCTTGGCACCATTAAGCACCTGAGCAAGCAATGTCAACCAAAAGGGATTTAAAGACACCTTCTGATAATATTATATTGATAAAATGGTTGGTGTACTTACATATACTTGCAATGATCTTACAGTGTACTTACTCAAGAAAATACTGGTAATATAAGGTAACTACATGGGGTAGGTTCAGGGTTAGTAGTTACTACAATAAGAACATAGTATGTTCATGAGGAACAGGACTGTAAAATAGAGTGCTACCAATAATACTTATAACACTTGAAGTGCATAAATGCACTTTTTAATACCAACATGTGAATACTATTATTTTACCATCTATTTTACGATCTATCTACCATTTCTCTCCATACCACTGAGTCTCCATAAAAAGTAATATTTTAAAACTAATTTCTAACAAAAAGGTAGAAATAACCTACTGTGGCCCAGTGTGGCCTAAAAACCTTACTACTAATTGGCATGTCATGGTAAGACCAAAATCTAGCAAATCACTAAAACATAGCAAAAGCTGAAGTATTTGAATATATATTAATATATAAATATATATGTATGTATGTATGTATATTTATGTGTATATATATATATATATATATATAAAAGCCTAATTAGGTTTAGAAAAATTGCAGATTATAGCTTTACATTATTTACACAATCTACATGTTGTTTACTTGGACATTAATGTTTGATGTTTTGAAAGAAAGTGTGTTCATCAAGGAACTCATTAGAGGTTTGATGTCAAGGGTTTTCACGTAAGCGTGTGCAATAATCCCTGTCACTGTTGTTTGTCTGAAAATATTTGCTACATGTCCTTAATTTGCTCTCTGGAGACACTAGACACTCTAAAGACTGCACAGATGGGAAACCAAACCTGGGAGAATTACTGATTGATGTAGTAAACACCCATTTATGTAGAGATTGACACTCAAACCAAGTATTTGAGATGTCTGTGACCTTTAACCTTCCTCATGAATTATTAGGAGATCAAAATAAAAACAGTTAAAAATAGTTAAAAATAAGAAAAAAGAAAAAAAGTTAAAAATAAAACTATGGCTTAAGTCTGGATTTAAAACGCAAATTAAAACTGAAGTAAAGATGTGGTTAAAAGAATACAACTGAATGAAAGTTTTTTTTTTGTGAAATTAAAATATATTTCCGCCATCCAGTGGACATTTCACACAATTGCAGTCAAACAGTTATATGATAATGGTTTAACACCAGTATAGAGCCCAGCCTTAATGCATAATAATGTTTTTTTTATTTTTAAAATCAGACTCAGTTTATTACACAAAGCTGACAATAAACAGTGTCAAACTCCACAAATGATAAAATCCCCAAAAGTAAAAGGCCTTGCTTAACACATTTACATATAACATTGTTGTTATTTTTTTTATCATTAAATTTGAATTCAATGGCTAATTCACTCAAAATAGGGAAAATACTATGATCAATGAGCCTCTATGAACCAATCTATGTATATTTTTGCCATAATTCAAGACTTACAATAAGCTATTACAATACAATACTACAAAAATACATTAAAATAACACTTATGTCTGAAAAATAGGCTGCAGGTGCTGCTGTCATAGAGCAAAACAATAAGGATTAAAGCTGTAGAAATACCATCAATTCCCTGAGGTATCTCAAGTGAATATATTAGCGGTGTTAATAACCAGGATGCAAACAATATTTTGTTTTCCCAACAGAGCCAATAATCTATTATTCCTTTGTATCATTAGTCTATTAGTGGGTTGGCACCACTGAGCATTTGAGACCGGAGGGGGATTATAATTCAATAAATATACTTTATGCTCTGGACTACTGATTTAGGTTTAACATAATTTACAGGTTAAATACTGTAACTAGATCATATCCTACCCTCCCAGCAGACTGATCAAAATACATTAAGACAATTGCTTTGTATCCAACGTTTTATAAAATGATGTTTAAAATATGTAAATTGGGCATTATCTAATTAAATACCCAGTCATTTACATATGTTTGAGAACGGAAATCTGAACAATAGATAAAGCCAGGTTCATAATTTTCAGTTTTGTTGATATATTAGAGGTAAAGGCTTTTAGTGAATACTGTATCTCTTTTCTTCACTCCATAAATCAGGAAGATTATTTTTTTAATAATATATTATAAAAATCAGGTGAATGAACAAATCCTTCCCTATTCAGTTTTATCTTTAGAATACATACTGTACATATAAAACGGTAACGATTGGTATGTAAGTATAACATTACAATTTAAAGAAAACTATAAATATATGTACTGTATTTTAAATCTACAGATGCAAATAAATCACTAGTCTGAAAGAATACACGTTATGGAAACAAAATAGCTTTTTAAAATAATAGAATAAAATAAAATAAAGAGCTTTTTCAAAAATAGCTCAAATTGACTAGTGACTTGCTTATAGTCTCTTATATATCAGATTACTATACCCATAGGCATGAGCTGACCTGTGTGGCCCATTTTACTTTTACTGTTTACAAAATATAGTATTAGCTTGACATGCATAAATGTAAATTTTATTCTAAAATCATCCACATGTATTTAGCTATTATTTTAATACAGTTTAGTGCACTTTTGAGAAAAGGGGAGATCACTGAGAGAGACATTAGAGATCAGGTCAAGGGTTTCCAAGTAACATCACGTAAACATTGTCACTGTTGTTTGTCAGAAGAACGTCAACATATTTACTACATGACCTTAATTTGCTTTCTAGAGACACTAGACAGACCCTGAAGATTTTGGACTGATGGGAAAACAAACTTGAGAGTATTTACACTGAGGAATCCAGTAGATGAGTGAAAACGCCAATTAATGCAGATGGTGACACTCAAAAACAATCAAAACCCCATGAGATATGATGACGGGCAGGAAAAGTTTGTTAAGATACCAACTTTGACATTTACTAATTACTTAAATAATTCATATCATATTATAGTTCATAAGTAGCTTCATAAAACATGCTAAAGCAATGATATCTTAGTTGGTTTGATGTCTGTTGATAACTCACTACACTCAGTACTGTTTGACTGCACTACAAAGATAGAGTAATTAAAATAATATTAAAAAATGCAAGTACAAATTTCTGGACAGCCTATATGTAGTCCTAATGGCTGAGGCAACAGGTAAAAAAAAATATTATTATGTAAAAATAATAGTATTTTTAAAAAAGAATTTTGCATGCAACTGCTTCAATCTTACCAGATTTAACTACATTTATGTATTTACAAACAAAAAAAATGTAAAACATGTATGTACACAATAAGTACATTGTATCAAATTATTAACTTAAATGTAAGTACGTAGTAGTTAAGGTCACCTAATATGTTACCCTTGAAGTGGTATGAGGCCTGTTTTAAGGCCTTTTTTCCAACAGTGCTTAAGGCACGTTCATAAGCTATGAGTGACATTCAGTCCCTAAAGCCATCATCTGGAGAGCAAAACATCCCAACCACACTATACATATCAGCAAACACTATATAAGTAATACACAATAATGTGCATCTCCATGAATTTAGAGCACAGAGTCAACATAACAGGTGCATCTTCACTTTCTTATTATTGAATCTCTTGTTGTTTGTTGATAAAGAATGTATTAACATACTGTACATTTTATTTTATTGTATTTTATGGCACTTTAATTTTTTAAGATTCTTTTTTTTTTTGAAATACTGTATTTTTTCAAATTGCCAATTGCCACTATTGCCATCTTAATCACTTAATCACTATAATCTCTGCAGATTCTCGGCAACATGTTACTGAATAACTGGACTACTATCACTGAGTTTATCATTGTGGGCTTCCCTGGACTCCATCCAGACTACTACGGCCTGGTCTCTGCCATTTTCTTCATCGTCTACACGACCACCGTTGCCGGAAACACCATTTTCCTTGTGCTGTTTATCACTTCGGAGAGCCTCAGGAAGCCCATGTACATCATCCTTGCGAGCCTGGCAATGTCTGATATGTGTTTTTCCACTGTTGCCTTACCTAAAATCATAGCTAGGTACTGGTTTAATGCTGGAGGGAGCCCTTTCCATGCTTGCTTCTTCCAAATGGAGCTAATTCACTATTTCGGGACATTAAACTCACTTATAATGATGATTATGGCACTCGATCGCTATGTGGCTATATGCTATTCTCTACGATACCAGACTGTTATGACTAGCCGTGTCATGTACAGCCTAAATGCAACAGCTTGGGTAACTGCCTTCATCGCTCCCACAATAGCTACCCTACACACTCAACAACTGCCTTACTGCGGCCCTAAATTGATCGTTCAGTGTTACTGTGACCACATATCTATTACCAACCTAGCCTGTGCTGATAACAGCAAGCAGATGTTGGGCGCCCTGTGCGTGGCCCTACTTGTGCTCCTTCTGCCTCTGGCCTTCATCATTTACTCTTACTGTCACATCATTGCATCTTTGATGAGGCTGTCAAGCTCTCAGAGTCGCTGGAAAGGTTTCGCCACCTGCAGCACGCAGCTGTTCATCATCGCTCTGTTTTATGTGCCTCGCTGTACTGTGTATATAGCCAATTTCCTGCAAATCCAAATCAGTAGAGATTTCAGGATACTTCTCATTTTGCTTTACAGCCTCGTTCCACCACTGATAAACCCTTTCATCTACTGTTTACGTACTCAGGAGATCAGAACGATTGTGAGCCGGTGGGCAAGCAGGCAAAAGGCGTTTAGAGAGATGTCTAGAATTAACGTGATCACTCTGTAAAATATTATGTTCTGTGGAGTTTTAATAAAAACAAACATGCACTGTATGGGAAGCAAATGAATAAACTTTGGTCATTTGTAATAGTTTTGTGATCTGTTTTGTTTAAATATGTATTGTGAAATATTCCAGTGAATTTTGGTGGTTTCAATACAAGAGAAAACAACCAAAACAGCTGTTTTGTTATGAACGACAGCATATATAAAATTAGCTCCTTTATGATGTATGGTAAAACAGACATGTTAACAGAAATTATGATATTGATAAATTTATCTATTTGTCTTTACACACAAAAAATATTTAGGATCTATGTATTTGAAGTGCATATAAAAACAGTAATGGATTTTAGACTTAACGTGGTGTATATTTGTCAGTCATACATAAATGAAACAACCAGGTAAGAATCAGGTAAGATTTTTCTGCACTCCAAAAGTATGTATTTTAAGAATGTATTTTATTTTATTAAATACAATATTTGCTAAATACACTTATTGCACAAACTGCTTAAAATCAGCACAAAATCTGTTTATTGTGAAAGCGTGTTTTCATGGTTAAAAAACAAGACTTATGTTTAAAATTGTGTAAATCATACGAATGGTAATGTTATGTGCCATTCAAACAGATAAATCTTAATTTTAGGCCTAAATATTTTCTAAGTGCAGAAGTGCCATAATATATTGCATTACAATAAAATGCAATATAGGCTGTTGCCTGTGGATACTTCTCTGTGCATTCAACTAAAGACAATTAAGTGAAATTAATAAACATTTGTAATTTTTGTGATTGTCCTGCAACTTTCTAACAGGAAATTAGAAAAGTTTGCCTATTAATAGGACATTGGCTGTTTATTAGCACATATTCTGGTATTGCCCCAGTGACAGCTTTTGTACCTTTATTTCTGAGAGTGCAACAAGAATTGGACCTTAAAATACATTGTGGCTAAATGGTATGGTAACACTTTAGAATAGGGAACACACAATAATATTAACCATATATTTGCTTTTTACGGAGCCACTCCTTGGTTTTTCTGGCTGTGTGCTTTGGGTCATTGTCATGTTGGAAGGTCCAGCCACGACCCATCTTTAATTCATGAAGGAGGTGTAACGGCTCCTGAAGGTTTTCTTCTGATTAAAAGAATCACGCTTCAACTGATGTCTTAACGTTTATTATCTTCTTGCTAGATCATGTGACAAATTCAACTATTGTTTCACATTTCACCTGTAGGTGTCACTATTAACCAAGTTTTATAAGACTCAAATATAATTTCCAAATAAACATTGACAAGACATTGTACATGTCACGGTGTCATGTTGGTGCAGGCAGGCGAAGACAGGACCAGTAATATATAAATGCGAATTTAATAAAGATCACTCACAGAATACAGCTTTACAACACAAACTCAAAATAACATTAATAATCCAACAAAAGACAAGACAAACTGAACGGGCTTTTAAACAGGAGGACATTAGGGAGAAATTAAGACAGGTGAGGAGCACAGGTGGGACGGATAACTAATCAACTAAACAAGAACAGGAAAATGACCAAATAAAGAAAACACAGGAAGGACGAAAACGAAACCAAAACTAAACAGACACAGTGAAACAGAGACACAGCGTTACATTACACCCCCCTCCGGCAAGGCGCATCCTCGCGCCGTAACAGAAAAATATACATACATACTGAGGGAGAGGGGGTGGTGTTCAATGCTCCCTTCAGGCGAGGGGCCTGGAGACGGGGGAGCAGACAGAAGGCCGATGAGCCTGGCCGGCAGCTCAGATCCGGAGGGCCAAGGCGGAGTGAGTGGCACCAGCGACCGGCACGGATGAGGGGCTTCGGGAGGCCACGGTGGAGCTGGAGTGAGGGAGGACCAAGGCGGAGCCGGAGGAAACGAGGGGTCCGACACAGCCGGCAGGATGGAGCCACAAGGCGCAGCCACATTGATGGAGTCCAGAGGTGGTGAACGGACCTCGACCGACCGAGGCGGAGTCGGGGGCACGCCCGAGCCAAGTGGAGCTTGTGGTCGGAGGAGAACTGAAGGAATGGAGGGAGCCAAGGTTCACAGTGGAGCCGGCGGGTCAGAGGACTGAGATGGAGTGCTGGCATCGGCGGCTGAAGGTGGAGTCGAGGAGTACCCCGAGCCGGATGATGTCGGAGGATGGCAGTCCTGCATGGCTCGCTCAGGCCTGACGGTGAGTTGAGGCTGATCTGCAGGACTGTCAGAAGGTTGAAATGGGTGGGAGGGCGGGAATTCAGCCTGCGTAGTGCTCTCAGGCGAAGGTGCAGGCATTGC